>VWZO01022186.1:16864-47516 GCA_013396975.1 Bucco capensis | reverse complement strand
CCCCCCAACTTCTCAGTAGAGCCACAGAAGGTTTACATTCCAATTCCCAGGCTGTAACCCAAACATTCAGGCTTAAGCTATTAGAAACTGATAATGTGTTTTGAAAACATACTGCCAGCTTTCAGAGGAATACAGTCACCTTTAAAGGAGCCCTGGCTAGAAGCAATGCCTTTTTAGCAGAATTAATTCTGCTCCAGCCCAAACCAGGACAGCAGCTGCGTTGGGCAGGTCACGTCTCCAGGATGAAGAACTACCGCCTTCCTAAAATTATGCTTTATGGTGAACTTGCCACTGGCTGTCGTAAGAGAGGAGCCCTGAACAGGAGATAAAAGGACTCCCTGAAACAACATCTCAGCCTTGGCCATAGTGATCAACTTAACTGGTCTACTCTGGCCTCCAATTGGGAGGTCTGGATACACACTACTTTTAATACTGCTGATGTTTTTGAGAAGGCACGCAGGATCACTCCTGAGGAGAAAAGACAGAGTAGAAAGGATCGTGTCTTGCAGAATATACCTCCTAAGGAGTCCTTCTGCTGTGCCTTTTACAACCAGCCTTGTCTATCTCGTAATGGCCTTTTCAGCCATCAATGCGCTTGTGGGAAGCGTGGGTAGAGCCCTCCCCGTATCTTCGTTCGCGAAGCCTAGCCATGAATGAGACATGGTTACTATGGGATTTAATTTGGTTTTCGTTTACTTGTGTATGGAATCACTGAATTGTGTGTTGCAGTCTTTCAAGACCTTGGGCAGAATGCAATCAAGGTGTTGCACTGGGAAAGGGCTTGAGCCCAACAACTCACTCCTGGGGCTAGTGCTGGGATGTCAGGGGTGGGTGCAGGCATGGCTCACAGCACCTGGCATCAGCAGCACTGCCTCACTTCTTTTTCTTTGGCCCTTGCCAGTGGTTGTCTCATCAAATGCAAATTCTTGATGACTTGAGCTATTCAATGGATTTCCTCTCTGTTATCCTGGCTAAGCTATTTGCTCTCCTCACAAGCTGGCAAGCATTCCAAGTCATCAGAAAATGCTTTGTAAACTTCTGCACATCATTACATCTAAGTAGGATAGTTACAAAGCAATGGAGAGGAGTTAAAAGGCAATTTACCTTTCAGGAGAAATGCAGGTACCCTGGCAATCAGCTCCTGTCTCCAGCAGAGGATTTGTGAAAGCAGTAAGCAAAGAAGTCTAACATCAGGAGAATGTTCCCTAAGGGGAACTGTGCTCTTTCCCTGTTTGGGGAGATATCAAATACCTCAATGACTCCCATCGCCCTCCCTATGGTGTCATTTGAGCTGACACTCTGCAAACTGTCACCTGAAGGTCAATCGCTCTGTATTTCACCCTTGGAAGGAGAGCTTTGCTGCTGACCGGGGAGTCACTGTGCTCCCTGCAGAGGGGCTCAAGGTCAGCTTGCTGGCAGATGGCCTCTGCTGGCTGCTCCCCTTCTCCCTTGCAGTTGATTACCAGTTCTTTGTGCAGGGCTGGCTGTCACCCTGCCCCAGGGCTCTGGGCAGACTCCCCAACAAGGGGTTCCTTCTATAGACCAGACCTCCCCCCACACTCCCTGCTCCATCCCTTAGCTCATTCATGGCAGGGATAAGCAGCACAGCTCTTTTTGTGGGTCTCCACATCTGGACATGCTGGATCTGTGCCCTCAGCAGAGCAGATGATTCTGCAGGAAGCTTGTCCACAGGGCAAGTGATTTTACTAGCGCTAACAACAATTTTGTACCTAGCTGACACCTTCAGTGCTATGCTAATCCCAACTAGACAAATCTCACCACTCAAAAGGGGAAAAAGACAGCCGCAACTTTTATGTTCACAACCTTTTGCAATGCCTACAGGAATACAGCATGAGGATTTTCTGGCTGTGGTTGCACAGAGGCAGTTACCTGCAGTTATCTCCCTTGTGCTACAGGCTTACGTTTGTGTGATTTTGGTTGTTTTTGTGTTTGTTTTTTTGTTCTTTTTTTCTTTTGTGTTGAGCTGTGTGAGCTCACTAATGATATTTAAGTACTAGAGATCACTGGGCCTCCAGCAAGCACTCCAGAACGTTTCTGAAGACAGCAGTCTTCAGTATTCCTGCCTGCTGCAGAAGACTTAGGTGGAGCAAAATCAGAGCAAATGATGAGTTGCTGTTAATAATATAAAACCTCTTCTGTACCACTGTAGTGGCTGAGTAAATAATGCCAAGAAAGAGCCCATGTCACTGTGGCCATTGCTCACCTGATGCTCTTCCAAATGATTTCCAGGCATTGTTCAGGAGTCCTTGCAGAGCGGATACCAGTCCTTTTAGACAGGCTGAATCTATCATGTTGTTCTGTAGGCTCAGAGGGTTTCATAGCAAGGTTGTAGGAGGGTTTTGGGGGGCTTGATCCCATGCCAGTGGTTTGGGAAATGTTTGTTTCACTAGTACAGACCTGCAAAAGTTGTGGATCTGGGTGTATTTAGCACTGACACATTTCAAAGGTAGTATTGTTGTTGATACAAAGCTCAAGATAAGCTGCTTGAAAAGTACTAGTAGAGCTGAAAAACTCCACAAGGTAAGGTAAGAATGTGGCTCATTGTTAAACTGGAGCGGGACAGATGGTTCAACTGGCAGGATAGGGCTTTAATAAAGCTTGGCTTTGGGACAGGTTTTCACAGGAAGGTTGGGCAGTTGAGCCAGGTTCCTGTTCAAAATGTGAGTCTTGGTGAGTTTCTTCTGTCCTTGTGGTAGAGTAGGAGGATGTGCTGAGCATAGACTTGGCACAGGGTCTGTGCATCCAGTTTTGGCAGAGTGGCTGAGTCCTCATAGCATCAATAAATGATGCAGGTGTCCAGAAGGCAGCAGTGTCCATCTGGCTGGGTTTGTTAATCCATAATTTGTACTCTGGAGCTATTATCAAAGCAAGCTTTTCAAATGCTCATTCTAGGGTGCAAGACTCAGAAGCAATCCTGGCTGTCCAATGGTTCCACACACCTCCTTGTCAGGTCCTATGCACTCTTCTCCCACAGCTTGCAGAACATGCTTCCTAAGACACTTCACTTAAGCCAGTTTCTAAGTTCTCCTTGCCAATCAGGATGGCATTAAGCCAGCTCAGTGGTAAATGGAGTGGGAGCAGATCTCACCAGCTCAGGGCACAGCTTTGCCAACTTGTTGGGACCTGATTTGAGAGCAGCTCTGGTGTTTGCTGACCACTATGTAGACCTGCCCCACACTCTTGGTTTGATCATCTGTTCTGATGAAAACACCCAGCCCCATGGGCAGCTGATTAAACACTAGACTACGAGTAGCCAAAGGGTTGAATCTCAAGGGATTTTCCATCTGGATCATGGTCTCAGCTTGGACTTGGAGATGATTTCTTATAAGGCAGATCCATGGAGACTTGTCTCACTGCTGTGGGAGCTGCAATTTGGTCATCTCCTGCCCAACCCAGTCATAAAGAGATAACATTACTGCAACCTGATCGCTTTTACACTCATAAGGGCTTAATCCTTGGCTCCTGGGTCTTGTCTGGGATGATGTTTCTGATTGAAATTGCTCAGCAGTGATAACTTGTGACTGAGGAATCATCTGTCAAGGAGAGCAAAAAAGGCCTGACTGCAAGAAGGAGTTAAAGAGGCTGAAAGCAAGAATGCCAGAGATAGAAGGACTACTTGGAAGGGACAGGTACTGATGCAAGGGTATATGAGGAATCTGCTTCTGGTACATCTTTGCAGACTCCGTGCAGAATCATGTATTGCATCAGGACTCTACCTAATGCATTGTTCTTTAAATTTTATTTCATATTTAAGTACGAAGATGTTTTAACTCACCTCAAGTGGTATAACAAAAACTCCCCATCAGGAATATTTGCCTTCTTAAAGAGCAGTCAGCCTGGATTTGTGCTGGCTCCATTTCCAGTGGCTAAGAGCTTGACTGGCATGTTAGTGGGGGCAAGAGCTTGCCAGCTAAAAAGCCATCCCACTTCCACAGTGCAGCATATCTTATAAATGCACATCTCCTCAACTTTCCTCCTCTGAGGCATGCCTGGAAACACCAGCTGTCCCCCTTTGTCCTCAGCAGTGAGGCTTTCCTCTGTCTATCCCTCATGGCAGCAGAGCCTGTCAAGAACATGTCTTGTTCAGAGTATTTGTGTGGACATGGTTTCAGGATGTGTTAGAGGGTCAGACTGGATTTTAGGAAACATTTATTTATGGAGAGGGTGATTAAATACTGGAACAGGCTCCCTAGAGAGGTGGTCAATTCCCCAAGGCTGTCAGTGTTAAGAGGCATTTGGACAATGCCTTTAATAACATGTTTGAACTTGATGAGCCCTGAAGTGGTCAGGCATTTGGATTAGATGGTTGTAGCAGGTCTCTTCCAACTGAAATATTCTATTCTATTCTGTTATGCTGTGCTATGCTATGCTATTCTATCACAGTTATCTAAAGCTTAAAGACATCTGAAAACTGCAGAGAGCTGGTGGGTGGACTCTATAAAAAGAGGTTACACTGAAAGAGAAATCAAGGAGCAAAAATTAGGGACAGAGGAATGTTTTCCAAGTTGCTAGATGAAAAACCCCTGATTATTTTATTGCCCAGACTGAGGATCTGGTGCTGGAACTTCTTGTCTTGTCGTCACACAAGATACCCCTGTATCCAGAGGTGTGGGAGACACTGCCACTGCCTTGCTCAGAGCAAGCTGTCTAGAGCAGCTTCAGGGTCAGGATGGGGCATAAGACACTTCTGGGGCATGACTCTCCTGCTGACAGGTAACTCAGNCGTTCACGAAGCCTAGCCATACACATACATAACTCAGAACCAGATGAATTTCTTCTTTTTATTTATGAAGGCAGCTGGGGATGAGTAGCTCACACAGGATTCCCTGCCTTTCAGCCATTTTACAGGGAAGGTGACAAGCATCCCACTTAGTTTTGGACTTTGACAAGTTCTCTTGTTCCCTTATGGAAGGAGAAAAAGAGAGCTCCTTGCCCCAGGCAGCAGGACCAGCTCTCCCCAAAGTGAAGTGGGATATCAAGTGGAAATAATATGCCAAAGTAATACAATGAGTATGCTGTTCTGTGGATATGTGTGTGTATGCTCCTGAAGGAAAACCACTTACACGTCTCCTCCAAAATTGATGTTTTTACAATGGTAGGCATAGTTTCTACAGATGCTGAGCCATTTCAAGCGAAAAATCTGCACAAAGCTGTAGGCAACAAACAATCCATGAGCAAAAAGAAGGGAAATAGTCAGAATAAACTATAACAAATACTGGTTTCATTCCACATAAATGGAAACCTTTTGACCATCAGGAAGGACAAATGCTGTGAGAATTGGGGAAAATCTTGCACTTCAGCATGAGAGGATTTTAAAACCAGGCCAGACAGGTTCCTGTCACAACTGTGCTGGGAAGAGGATTAGTTGACATCTTGCAGCGTGTCCCAGCTCTGTTTTCAATCACCCATTCAGCTGTTTATGGGCACTCTGTGTAAGCAGTTTGCAATCATTTGGTAACTAGCATAGCCCTGTCTTCTTCCTCCTTCATCACTGACAGACAGTGAGCTCCTCCAGTGCAGCCTGAGGAGCGTCTCCTCTGTGAGTTGCTGCGAGGCATATCTCCTAGAACAAAGATGTTCTCAGTGCAGCTCAATCTGTGGCCTTCATGAAGCTGGGGCTAGTGATTTAGGGAGCCTGGAAATCTTATCAGGTAATCCTAGAACAACAGGAATAGCCACAATGCCAACAGTTAACACCAAGGAGAATTCTGGACATCTTTTAAATTTTGTGTTCCCTTGCTCAACAGGGCAAGTTGAACACTTGGGTTAGGGCCACAAAGAGGCTATTGGTGGGTGCTGAGCATCAGCATACATGAGAAAACAGAGCTGGACCTGCAGTGTCTTGTGTTCCTTCAAAACAGACAAGACATTGGTGAGCACCAGGCATGGCAACATCACGGGTTCTTTGGGAGTTTATTTGTATGCAGTGGGCACCCTGGTGCTCAGGCTCAAGCTGGCTGTGAGGTTGCATTCACTGGAGGCAGCATTTCCCACTCTTGACTGCAGAGCACTGAGCCCTGTACCATGTGGATGTTCTTGGACTGCAGTTCCTGGCTGGATTGCTGTGATGCTCTGCATAGGCAAGATTAAGGGCGTTCCTCTCACTAACAGGTCTTGAATTTTTTCATTTCCTGCCTTTTATGCATTGACATCAGCAAATTCCGTTGGAAAACAACAAGATCTAGAAGAGGGCAGGTGTGGTAAAAGAGAATACATCTGCTGACCTGAAGGGAGAAAGTCATATGCTTAAAGAGTCTGAGGGGAGAACCAGTTTCTCCCTTCCTGCCTTGTGCTCCTCACAGGCAGCAGATAGATCTGGGAGGGAATGTGTATGTGTTGGGAGCTTTATAGTCTAGGTGGTCTGAAGTTAGTATATGCAAGATGTAAGACATCATGGGAACACCAGGACAGGACTCATGTCAGGATGGTGTTTTTCAGGACTGCCACAAGACATCTCGGCCTTGGAGCCTTCCTGCTCACTACCTGACTTAGGGCTTGGGCAAGTGACCGAATCACACCACTAACTTAGGGAACTTCCAAGTCCTCCCATGGTGCTTTACTGGGAAAGAGCACTGTTACCTCTGCAGCCTCACTCCTTCCTGGCACACCACCGTGGCCACACACACTGACTACCTGGCAGATTGTCTTAATCTGGGCTGTGGTCAGAGCAACCAGGCACCAGGTAATTCTCTGTGGCAAGGTCACTCCTTTCTAGAGCTTTTCTGGGTTCACTGGCTGCCTTGTGCCCTCTCTGCGTCCATTAGCACTGCCTGAAGCACATACACACACACTTGTGGGGAAAGTTTCTGCCTGCCTGGATGCAGCATGAGGATGACCAGGGCGATGCAAGAAGGTATGTGTGCTTCTCATCAGAGGAACTATACTTCTTACCATGCAAAAGAAAGAAGCACCTGCAGCTGCAAGCAGGCTCTGGCTCTGAAGAGGTTCATTCCCATTGCTGCTGCTGAAATTCCTCAAAGAACTGGGAATTCAGCTTCTGCCTCAGACATGGGATTTTGTTCCTTGCCATCACGGTTGATCCAGGCTGGTGGCAGAGCACTTAGGTAACCCCCTGAGAGCAACAACACTAATCAAACTCTGGTAGGGAAAGCCTGGAGACACAATCTGTTCACTTTGGAACATTTATGGAAGGAGCAAACAGGTTAAGCTCTGCTGATCCATGGAGTTAGAGGAGCAAAGACATCCTGCTTGTCTTTAATACATTGCTGGTGTCCCAGTTCTGTAAAGAGCCTCTCTAAATCAGCCTGTCATATGTCACCTCTCTGTCTCCTGTTATAGCCCCATGGAAATAAGACCATGGGAAATAGCTCCAGTCATGCTGCCAAGAAGGAACTTGGACAAGGCTGTTGTTGGTACCCATCTGAATGAGGAAGAAGCACCATGGCAAAGGGTGGATGAAAAGGGATGTGTCTTCTTGAGTCTGCACCCTCCTTTGTATGTATGTGAAGAGAAATCGAGTCCAACTATTTATCACATCTGGAAGTGTCTAAATGCTTTTTAAGTAAGAAAACCAGCACAAACCCCACCCTTCTTCCTAGGTTTTGCTTCCAAATGAAGAAACTACACACTCAGCTCAGGCTGGACTCTGGGTTTGGCAAAGCCCAGTTCTCTGACACAACCCAAATACAAGGGAGCTAGGCCCACAGACAGTGAGGGTGGTGGTATTCTTCTCTCAGGTACCATCATGTCAGAGCTGGACAGCCAAGGTTGCCTGGGCTCATGGGAGTGCCAGGGCTATGACTTTCCAGTTGGCAAGGTGACATTTGAGGACAGAGGGATGCACGATGTAGTAGGGAAGCCTAGAACCTACGAAGGCATCATAGGTTTCCTACCATGAACCCACATGTAGAGGCTAATCTGAGACTCTTCTTTATTTTAGCTGAAGCAGACAAAACCTTGAAAACAGGTAAGGTCAGAATGCAGTAGGCACTATAGGATCCAACCTGCATTCTTAATGCTTAAATATCTTTATTTTAATCTGATTTCATACTTTTAAGGCTTGACACTGGCTAGCAACACTGAAACTCATTGCTAAAGGAACCAGCCATTCTGTGTTCTTGAAGGCATACACTTGCCCAACATACAAGCAACAGCAACAAAATGATTATAAAATCAGATTTGGGTCCTACGACTGTTCTGGAAACAAACCTGTCTATTTTTGAGGTTTCACAGTTAGATGCCAGTGGCACAATTTTTTTCCTTTACTCCTTTATTGTTAAGAAAGCCCACAAATGGAGCAGTGAGAAACCCTCGAGTCAGAGCATGCTTACCTGTGGAAATTTACTGTGTAATCACTGCAAGAGAGGAGAAAGCTCTTCCTCCCTAATCCCTCCCAGCTCTGCTGCTGTAGCATTACTGCAGTTAACAATAGCATGTGGAACTGTCAGGAAGAAGCCTGATTTTTCTGATGCTGGGGATTGTGATGTCCCACACTGCAAACACAGCTGCTGAGTCTGCTGCTTGAGCTACACATCTCCTTGCTGGCTCTTTAGGGTGTAGTGTGATGGCCACTTTGGAGTGTTTTGCTCCACCTGGTATCTGATGATGTCTCACTGAAGACCCAAAATGGAAGTGTGAAGATGTTCTTAGGAGGCTCAGGTTTGTGCTCCCTGCTCATGTGAAATGAAAGCTTGGTTTGGGAAAAAGGAAAATAAACACAGACTTTTCCCAAATTCTTAAGGCAGACTGAAACCTGGGACATCTAAAATCATGCTTGAGAAGATGTGATTTGGGTCCTCACTGCCTAAGGCTGTTCTGTGATTAGTAAGTTAAGGTAGGAAAAGAACCAGCTCAGGTACCTGACTGGATGTCTTGTACACCATGAACACCAGCCCTCTCCTGGCCCAACCAACATTTAATGACATTCCTTGGATGAAGGTCGTTGTTTCTGCAGCCTATACCTGGGGCATGGACTGGCAGTGAGAGAAGCAGAGCCAAGCTTCTGGCTCCACTCAAAGGAAGATGGTGCTTGGATCTCTGCTTTCCGTGCCTTACCCTGGAAAGGCTCTGTCCAAGCAGGTGCTTTCTCTGCCAGAAGTTGTGATGAAATTGTTTCTTGGGAACATGCCTGGCCAATCTGCAGTTTTCCTGTGCTTGATTTCCCTGGGTATTCAAACAATCCAGCTACTGACAGGATGTTTGCTGGAAAAGATTCCAGTGGTTCTGCAGAAAACACTTTGGCACCCTACCAGGGAAGGGGTGTATTGGGTAGCTCATCTGAGCAACCAGGCCAAGGAACCTGGCACCAGCACAAAACATTTGTGTTTGGTGCATCAGAAATGGTAAACATGGGGAAGAAGGGAGAGAGCTGCTCAGCACCCTCTTGAGCAAAGGGGAGCAGAGAGACCTGGGAGAGAAACTCAGCTTGTGGATGCACAGGGTGCTCCTGACCAGGCTGAAGAAGCAACTTAGTGTAGGTCAGCCTCTGACTTGCCTTCCAGGGACAGGTGGGGAGATGCACTAAAGGTCCTGCTCCAAACTTTCAATGACTCCTGGTTTGCAGGAGTCATAGGGAGCTCGGCCATCCTGCATGGGCACAGGACATCAGGGAATAGCTTCCTTGGGAAGAGAAAGCTTCCCTCTGTGGAGACGCTCCTCCCAGATGCTTTGCATTAGGAAGGGGCAGAGCTCTCTCTGGGGCTGTCTCATGCAGAGGTGGGAGCTGGAAATACTGTCCCATTTGTGCAGATCAGTCCTGCCATGAACTAGGAAACCAAGAGCTCTTCAGCTTTGCAGTGGGATGGGAAACAACCTCCAAATGACCTTGCTGGAGACGAGTGTCATTGGTATCAACAGTAGGAAGAACAGTGAAACTAGAGCTCCTGAAGGTTCTTGAGTCCCACTGCTCTGTATTTGCCACATCAGCACAAAACCTCTGCCTTTCCACCTTATTAGCACTGAAAACTGATGGGCATTTTAAGGAAATGAGGCAGGAAAATCCCGGTGGTGCTGACGACACCTCCAACAATAGCAGAGATTTTCAGGGACATGTGCAGCCTTGCCAGTGACTTTCATGCTGTAGATGTCCTCATCTTGTCCCTTCCCCCATGTGAAATCTGTTGCTTCTGCCTCCCAAACAGGCAGAGCCAAGGGATGCTGTTCACCCCTGCCTGTGCTGGCCTGAGGTGAGGAGCTGTGATGGGAAGCAATTTGCTGTCCCAGCCCTGGTTTAGAGGACAGCTGTGCTCCTGCTTTCAGCTCCTTTTTAGTGCATGTCCCGGTCTTGCTCTCCCATGTAATTCCAGCAGAAGAAGTGATTGTCTTCACATCACACTGTGCACAGCCTTCTCAAAAGCACTGGTGCATGAGGCCAGGAAGGGATGCACCAAACCCAAATCATCTGCAGCAGCTGGACTGTAGCTGAGGGTGGGACAGCACTGGAGGGGATAACACCCTGTGCTGCCTCAAGCATTAGAAAGGTGTTGCTGGGAAGAGCTGTGCAATGAAAGCTGCAGGTGTCTGCTGGGAATGCACAGCACCCACCAGCTCAGGACAGCAGTACCTCCAGGGACTGAACAAATTGGCACAATGCTGCAGCCAGCTGCAGCTGCCCTGGTCTGTTCAGATAAGTATGTGCAAGGCACTGCTTCCTGCTGGAGCTGCCTGTCCTGGCATACCCTGCTCCAGCCAGGGTAAGCCTGGGAATGATAGAGAAACCTGGTCTGGAAGGCCTCCATGACCGTCAAGAACATTCCCAGGTCTCCCTGTGATTGCAGGTTCCTGGCATGACTTTGGGTCGAGCCAACAAGTACTTTCAGAAATAATTCCTGGAAAAAAGTTTAAGGGCAGCATGGACTTGATATTATTGCCCTGTGCACTTGGATGCATCCATCCTTGCTTGGAGGTTAAGGAAGTTTAATAATGATTCTGTGTCAGTGGCCTCAGGGCCAGGAAGCTGTGCCAGGCTTATTGAAATTACCAGTGCAGATGTAAGCACTCTGGCTGCTGGTAAATCTCTGATCATCTCCTTCTGGGCAGAGAAACAGCCCAGTCAGGTCATGAGTGGGGTGATGGAGGGTCAGGGCTCCCCAGTGACACCCTTCTCTGCCCAGATGGGCATTTCAAAGGCTGTTTTATACCCAGTTTCTCATCATCTGCCAGCAGGAGCACTGCAGCATGCCAGGGTTACACAATCCTCTGCTGAAGGAGCAGGCACTAAGGCGTAAACCTTCCCATCTGCTCTCTGGACAAGAGACACAGCTAGTGCTTAGAATACCTGAATGCACAATTCCTTTCATAACCATCTCCAAAGTGTATCCTGGGTGCAAGGAGTGAATGTCCCAGGTTAGCATGGAGCGAGCCAAGAAGGGCCTAAGGGAACAGGCTGGAGCTGGAGCCTGGGATCAGTTTTCATTTCACTGAGCTTTTTTTTTCTCCCTTTTCCCTTTCATAAGATCACACAACCTCCCAGTGTGACCTTGAGGGTACTGTGAGGGAGGAGGAAGACATGGCACAATTCGTACAGTGAGGAAAATACTGAATTTGGACAGGAAACCACTGCCCCATGGCACCCTGTGACCTCCAGGGGAGTCAGAGCTGAAGGGGAAAAACTAGAGAATTTGGGGCCCCTGAACATCACTTCCCTCTGCTGCATTGTTTTGCAGGCTCATCAAAACCCCCTTGCTGGGAAGGGCTGCCTGGGGAGTCCCACAGGCCTTCAGACAAATTATCTCAGTGTTACCCTGTAACAAAATCACTTGAGCAAGGCTCTGCAGGGTTAGAGCTGAGGGGTTGTGTTATCTGAAGGCAGCAATCCATCCAAGATAGTGCTGCAGGGAGGAGAAGGGACCTAAGGGAGCTGCCTCTCTGACCTTCTCCTTCAGAGAACTGCACATGGTGAGTCCCAGCTGATGGCCACAAGCTGATGTGCTGGACCTGACCCTGCCCTGGGGAAAAATGGGGAAGGACTCTGCTGAAATCAAGAGGCTGATGCTGCTGGAGGGATGCTGGAGGTACCACTGCCCCAGGAAGTCATGCGTGCCATCCTTGGATTGTGACGGGTTCTGTCAGCCCAACCCAGACAATTTCTGGCAGCCTGTCCATGGCCAACAGCAGCTGGTGAGGACTCTAGGACACACTCCCTGTTCCATCCTCTGCCTGCCTGTGCTTCACCACAGGAGCAGCAGAACAAAGAAGGATGGGTGACTTTAGCACAAAGGGTGTGAGTGACTTTCAGGCACGTTAAGGATCATGCCCAAGCGAGGAGAACCAGTTTTGCTACAGCAGTGTGAAGAGTGTAGATCAGAGGCTGGAAAAGCCCTAGACACAGCAAAATGAAGAAAGGAGGCACCAAATTTTTTCTTTAAAACACTTGACATGCCTTGGAGACACAGGAAGCCTGAGTCTGGGAGAGGAGCAGCAGGTCACAGGCTGCAGAGCAGGATTTGTCCAGGGGAAAGGGAGCAATCTGCAGGTGACATCTTAGGAAAACCTGTCCTCCAGCAGCATCCGGAAGAGCTAGCAGGGTCAATGACCAGCAGAAAGATCCTGGGTAGCTGGGCTGGACACACTCAGCCAGGGCTGGCAGTGTGCCCTCCGTGTCACTCAGCAGTTCTTGGCTTGAAACTGTAGTGCCCTGCTAACCCTGTCCTGCTGTCACAGAGGGTTTCTGCTCTGCTTGGCCTGAGTCCTCAATGACTGGGTTTTCTCCATTTTGAAACTCAGAATTTTATTTTATGGTTGGTTTTTTTTCCTACTACATGTTCCTCTGAAAAGTTTCAGCTCCAAGAAATCAATATTTTCAGAAGAAAACTTGTATGAATTTTTCCAGCAAGACTGATGACATGGCAAAGGTCTTGGTAGGCCAGCCAACCTCTGCACCTGCACAGCTATGCTAAGGCTGTCTCACTTCTTTGCCAACTGGATTGAAAGGCCACTGAGGTAACCAAGCATTCAGCCCTCAGCTTCCCCAGGAACTACACCAGGCTGTGCAGCTACTTGGAGGCTGAAGAGGTACCAGATTGCTTTGGGTCAAGCACATCTCTGCAATCGAAGTTTATAGAGGCTTCTTAGCAGGATGGGTAGAAGAAACACAGAGATGAGGAAGCAACTGCCAAAATTGCCAGTGATTAAAATGCAGTCAAGTGTTTGCCTTCTGCTGCTGAACAAGAAGTGTGGCATGTGTTTTGCTGAGGTAGCAGAATTGGTTGTGTTCACTGAATGAGAAGCTAATGAGAAGTATTTCAAGCAGGAAGCAAGGCTGATGAAGATGACAAGCCTGCTTAGATCTGGCAGAATTAAATATCTGGGGCTGGATACTCCTATCTTACACCTGATTTTGCATTGATCCAAGAGGATTTACTCTGCTATACACCAGAGTGGGAAGAGTGGGATCTCCCCTCTGACAGAAGCTGCTTGGAAACAACATACCCCTGCCAGGGTACCTGTCAGCAGCACAAGTCCTTCCCAGGGCTCTGGAGAGGGAAGCTCAAGCAGATCACAGTCAGAGAGAAATGAATCGGGCAGCAGCCATCTGTGCTAAAGCCATTCCTGTGGGAAAAGCCACCAGAGGAGAGGCTTTCCAATAATGCTCATTCCTCTGGGGAGTCAGACCTGTGGGGCTGCAGATGGTGCTGGAGCAGCTAAAGGGATGTCATTTTTATTTGGGTGCCTTTGTATTCTCTTCCCTCCTGTAACTCTTATTAGCCAATGTCCAGGGGCAGGCACAGGCCCATGTTGTGCTCAGATGTTGGGGTCCCAGAAGCAGGCAGTGCCTCCTCTCCTGCAGTGCGTGCACAGCAATGCAGGCTGTGGGACAGGACTGAGGGCATGCACTGGCAGGGAGACCCAGGATGGTAACATTCTCCTGGGAGACAGGAGGACATGGGATGTTCACCCTGCTCAGCTCTATTCATCCCCGGTATCACTTGTCTTCTCCAGAGGTAGAACTGATATAGAATTTTTCAATGCTCTTGGGAATCTGGAGAGGTCCCAACAGACTGCTGATGTAGTTCCCATTTAAAAGAAGGGTAACAGGAACGACCCTGGTAACTACAGGCCTGTTAGTCTTACTTCTATACTGGGCAAAATTATGGAAAGGATTGTTCTGGGAGCCATAGACAAGCACCTGTCAGACAATGCGATTATTAGTCATAGCCAGCATGGGTTCATAAAACGAAAGTCATGTTTGACAAACTTGATTTCCTTTTAGAGTAAGATTACCTATCTAGTTGATCAAGGGAGACCAGCTCATGTCATCTTGGACCTCAGTAAAGCTTTTGACACTGTCTCCCATAGTATCCTTTCAGATAAAATGTCAAGCATTAAGCTAGATAAAAAAATCATCAGGTGGGTACACAACTGGCTGAGAGACAGAGCCCAGAGGGTTGTGGTGAATGGAGTTAATTCGGGCTGGAGGCAGGTGACGAGTAGGGTACCTCAGGGATCCATCTTGGGACCAGTGCTGTTTAATATCTTTATAAATAACTTAGATGTAGGACTTGAAGGTTTAGTAAGTAAGTTTGCAGATGATACTAATTTGGGGGTGCTGTGGACTCCATTGGAGGATGTGACGCTCTCCAGAGAGATTTGGATAGGTTAAAGGTCTGAGCAACCACAAATCAAATGAAATTTAACAAGAGTAAGTGCTGAGTTTTACACTTGGGGAGGGGTAACCCAAAAGACACCTACTTTCTGGGGAACATTAGACTGGAATGCAGCACAGCTGAGAGGGATCTGGGAGTAATAATAGATAGGAAAATGAAGATGAGTCAGCAGTGTGCCTCAGCAGCCAAGAGAGCCAACCATATCCTGGGATACATCAAGCACTCCATCTCTAGCATCTCTAGCCTAGTGAGAGAAGTGATAGTCCTGCTCTATTCGGCACTGATGCAGGCTCACATGGAGTATTGTGTGCAGTTCTGGGCTCCACAATACAAGAGAGACATGAAGTTGCTGGAGAGCATCCAGAGGAGGGCAACAAAGATGGTTAAGGGTTTGGAGGGAAAGTCATATGAAGAAAGGCTGAATTCACTTGGCCTGTTCAGTCTGGAGAAGAGAAGACTCATTGTAGTTTATAACCTCCTCACCAGAGAGGGAGGAGCGGGGGCTGAACTACTCCNCCATTCCCTTTTGTCCTAACATTGGATGACATTGAGCAGAGCCTGACCCCCTCCTCCTGACACTCACCCTTAACATATTTATAAGCATTAATGAGGTCTCCTCTCAGTCTCCTCTTCTCCAGGCTGAAGAGACCCAGCTCTCTCAGCCTGTCTTCATAGGGCAGATGCTCCACTTCTTTCATGATCTTGGTGGCCCTGTGCTGGACTCTCTCCAGCAGCTCCCTATCCTTGTGGAGCTGAGGGGCCCAGAATTGGACACAGTATTCCAGGTGGGGCCTAACCAGGGCAGAGTAGAGAGGGAGAATAACCTCTCTGGATCTGCTGGCCACACTCTTCTTAATGCATCCTAAGGATGCCATTGGCCTCTTGGCCACAAGGGCATATTGGTGACTCATGGTCAGTCAGCAATGGGGTTGGACTTCAACAGGGGCTGGAAGACTAGAAATAACAAAGATACCATGGAGTAAGGAAGTGTCATAGAGGTAGAAATACATTAGTAAGCGTAGAAGCAATAATACATTGCTTGTAATTCTCAAAAACCATTTCTTTTTGAGTTGCCTTGTCCTGGTTCTGCAGTCTCACAGCCACTGTCTCCACACCCTGAGCTGGGGGTTGCCTTCAGGGACATGAAGGGTTTGGCTCCAGTGAAAAGCCCCAGGCACTAGCTCTCAGCAAAAGGCCAACTTGGGGCTAATACAGGAGCTGCACCAGCACCAACCAAACCCATCCCTCATCTCTCCAGAGGGGCAATGCTCCTTTGCCCCCCAGCTCATACCAGTGGCCAGGGGCAGCAGGGCTGCAGGTAGCAGACTTGGGTTTCTCCTGCTCATCTTACATCACATCTGGGGATAACTACAGCTGTGCAGCTGATAAAGGGATAACTCTCTTCTACAGGAGCCACACACTGGACTTACAGAGCAAGAGCTCTTACCTTGAAGAGAAAGCACAGAAAGGTTGGGGCTGTGGCATGTAATCAGACTTGGGATAGCCATGTCTCCCTCACCACCAGCTGGATGCATGCAGCTCCTGTAAGGTCAGGCAGAGCACTGGTCCAGCCTTTTTTTTTGAGGTTTGCTTTCAGGTAAAGCAAACCTCTGAAAAGTTCCCCAGTGGAGGAAGCACTGTTGGCAACCCCTACATTGCTGTGCTGGGACAGCTTTGGCAGAAGGCTGCATCTAGGAGACAAGAACTGACTTTGTGGCAGGTACCCTCAAAGGCTGTGTTTTCTTTCGTGACTTGTTTCTGATCACACAGTCAGCTCATGGCTTAGCTTGGGTGCATTTGTCTCCTATTTTAAACATTGGTAACACGAGGAGGGTTCCCAGGAGCAGATTAAGGCACGTACAAGGCTGGGAGCACCAGGAGTCAGCAAGGCAGCCGGGAAGACCAAAGGTCTTGAGGAAAGATGTTGCGGGATGGTGGGGACCAGGGCCATCCTGGAGTAGAGGAGGTGATGGAGACTCAACTCAGGACAACAAATGAACCCATTTGGTCCTAGGGAACCCTTTGGAAGTTAGTAGAATGTTTATTCTCTAAGTGCCACCATGTGCAGGTGTTTCCCTGTGAGGCTCAGGGTGCAAAAGCAAGGCTGCCTCTGTATGAGGGAAGTGGAGAGAGGTGGTGTCAGTGTGGGTGCTGGTGCCCAGTAAGGCTTCTTGGTCACTCCTTTTGCTCTGCAGGGTCACACTTACTGTGAATTTAACTGTGCTGGGAAGTGAACACCCTCAGTCAGCTTCTGTGTCTCCCTACTCCAGGGAGATTTTCAGTGGCAGGATTTGATTTGATACCTTATTATTCCCCAATATATTCTTTTAGAGGTGCTCTGTCTGCTCACACTCCTAGTTGAAGTAGTGTGGCTTTGTCAGGGGAGAGAGAGATGCCCCAGGAAAGTTGTGTCCTGGGATGACTCTGGTTTCTGGAGAGGTGTGGAGTAGCACTAAATTTCCCCCAGAATGATTCAGAAGTCAGCAGCAGATCTGAGAGCAACATCTGCCTGAGGCCTAGCCACCATCATTACTGATATTTTGGTGTTGGTACTAGTCAAACCCTCTGTCTCTCTCCTTGCAAAAGAGCACATGTTGCTCTTCAAACACAGAACCATAAAATGTCCTCAGTCTGTAATCAGCTTTTGCCCTGCTGGATGCATGTCAAGCAGCCTCCACCTGCACTCAGTGACATCTGGCAGCTTCATTGCCATTTCATTAGGAATTTCTTACAGGGTCAGCTAAATGAAGGAGACAGGAACTCACTGATCTGCCTCCTCACAGCACTACACAGCTCTGCTCCTCCCAAACTCATCTGCAGACGCTGGGTTGGGGCAGCCAAATGTTAGCAGAATTCATTGTGTGTGCCTGTCTCATTCTCCTTGGACCTTAAAATGCTATCCAGGCTCTTCCACACCATGGCTTCAAGTCTCTTCTAGGCAGCATATTACAAAATAATACATGTACAAACTTGTTTGGATAGATATTCCCTGCCTCATCTCTTCCCATTCGCTTTGGGGCAGAAGATATTACTCATCCTTGACAGCTGGTTAACATGGCAAACCCTAGTGTGCTCTTCAGCTTTGCTGAAGGTGGGCAAAGTGCTTTTCCATGCTAAAAGCTGGCAAAGGTCCATGCATTGTAAAACCTCAGCTCAGCCAAAACCCCAGAAGGATTCCTGGTAAAACAAGAGCAGACATGTCTGTTCAGCCTAACACTGAGAGATACTAACACCAAGAGCAAGGTAACCAAGCACATCTACTGGATAGAACAACACATTCCTAGGGTTACTCACATGCAGATCTTGCAAGACACAGACACACAGTCCAGAACAGCTGTCCCTCCACAGTTTGCTTGCTTCAGCAGCACTTAGAGCCATAGTGTGTTTTGGCTAGTTACAACTGAAAAGCACGTGTGTTTTCTCATTTGTGCTTACACACTAAGAAGGTCACCACTAAGAATGATGCTCACCCATGAGCCCCCTCACATGCCAGGGTGTGCCAGAACCCAGGCCTGGAGAGCTGCAATACTGCCCCTGCCAGATTCCACAACTTATCTGGGATCTCCTAAGGTGTGGTGGCATCCAGCATGCCATTAAGGCTCATTGCTTGATTTCCTCTGCCTGCTTAATGGGAATGGTTATAGCTCTCCACCTGGATGCACCTGCATGTTCCAACAGCGACCTGCTAGGTGGCTTTGTTAAACGAATTAGACCAACCTGGGAAAGTCAACTCACCTGACCCTAGCTGTTAGAACACCAGGCAGATGGTCCAAGGACACTGTCTTGCATCCCTTTGTAGTCAAGCGAGTAACACATAAACTCCTGAGGACAGCACCTTACTGATGTCAGTTGCCAGCTTAGCCCAGGTAATTTTTGGTACAATCCTGATGAGGCAGATGGGCACAAAAAATCCATCAGCAAGACTCTGGTGCTCCACAAGTCACCTGAGAACTTCCCTCTGGTTAGCAGCTGAGGTGCGACTTTAACTCATCCCTCCCAGACTCCATCATGTCCTTGTATCCTTCATCTAACCAGCTAAGCAGGCCAGGCCTATGTAGAACCTGCTCTCAGCATAGAGATTCACTTCCCATCAGTTCTCCTATGCCTCAGTTGTCTTCAGAGCTCATGTTTCACTGAGCAGATGTGGTCTTGCTGATGACTTCCTATACAACGTCTTTCACAGTTCTTTCTCTTCATTGGATATATCTCTGCTGATGCACTGGGATCACCTTAGCTGTGTCCAACTGATGGGTGCAGGGATTCTGAAAGACCTCATTTCCGGCTTGTGAGGACTTGAGTAATGTTTTTGCCACCACATGACTTTGCCTTAGTGCATCTGAATGTCACCTAGTTTGACATTCGTGAGGGACAGACACATGTAAGAAGCTGGGATGATCCCTGACTCCAGTGATGTCCTTGGATATCTCTGCCTCCACATGAATCATAGAATCATAGAATGGTTTGGGTTGGAAGGGAGCTCTGGAGGTCATCTAGTCCACCCCCCCTGCAGTGGGCAGGGACCTCCCCAACTAGATCAGCTTGCCCAGAGCCCTGGCAAGCCTCACCTGCAATGCCTCCAGGGATGGGAACTCAACCACCTCCCTGGGCAACCTGCTCCAGTGTTCCACCACCCTCGTGGTAAGGAACTTGTTCCTAGTATCAAGTCTAAATCGACTCATCTCCAATTTAAAACCATTGCCCCTTGTCCTTTCACTCCAGGCCTTTGCAAACAGGCCCTCTCCAGCTTTCTTGTAAGTTCCTTTTAGGTGCTGGAAGGTTACTAGTAGGTCCACCCGAAGCCTTCTCTTCTCCAGGCTGAACAATCCCAGCTCCCTCAGCCTGTCTTCATAGGAGAGGTGTTCCAGCCCCTGATCATTCTCGTGGCCTCCTCTGGACCTGCTCCATCAGCTCCATGTCCTTTCTGTGTTGAGGGCTCCAGAACTGCACACAGCATTCCAGATGAGGTCTCAGCAGAGCAGAGTAAAGTGGCAGAATCACCTCTCTGGATCTGCTGGCCACGCTTCTTTTGATGCAGCCCAGGATGCCATTGGCCTTCTGGGCTGCCAGCGTGCACTGTTTGCTCATGGCCAGCTTCTCAGCCACCAGCACCCCAAGTCCTTTTCTGCAGGGCTGCTCTCCCCAGCCTGTATTGCTAGTGGGGATTGTTCTGACCCAGGTGCAGGACCCTGCACTTGGTCTTGTTGAAGCTCATGAGGTTGCCAAGAGCAGAGGATAGCTGTGGGAGCCTCAGTCACTGGCCTGTTCTGTTCTGTTCAGTGACAGGCTGAAGCAGGTTAGCTTCCCCATTGCACCTAGAAGGGTGAAGTTCAGGCTAAGATGAAGTCATTCAAATTCTCCTCTGGGAGAAAGCTCTCAATTAGCAAATCCCACAAGCCACGAGTCATTTGGGTTCAGAGGGGTGCCTGGAGGTCTCTGGTCTAACCTCTGGCTCCAAGCAGCACCCACTTCAAGAATGTTTAGGATCCTCAGTTGCTCAGGGCCGTGTCCAGCTGAGTTATGAAAATGTTCAAGAAAGGAGACTCCATCATCTTTCTGAGGAGCCTCATGGAAGAGAGCAGAGTGTTTGAGACGCCTCTTGGAAAAGACAGGACTCAAGAGTTCCCCTTCAAGGGAAGAACTAAGACAATTTCCCTAGACATCACTCAGTGTTGCTGGGCAGACTGGCAGCAGCACAATTTATAGATGATTTCTAAACATCATGCTTACTGTTTCATGAATGTTCTGGAGTATGTTGTGGGGACACATGCACAGAGAACTGTAAGCTACCAACTGGAGAAGGTTGCATGCACAGGGAATGTTTTCAAGATATGAGGCCTGTGGAGTTTAATGCTGTCAAGGAAATGGCTTAGGATATTAGGAAACACTTATGTTCGTAGAATGCCCTGAGTTACCAGGGAGCCACAAGGATCATCAAGTCCAAGTCCTGTCTGTGCACAGAACAACTCCAAAAATCAAACCATATGTCTAAGACCATTGTCCAGAGGCTTCTGGAATTCTGTCAGGTTTGGTGCCATGACTACTTCCCTGGGGAGCCTGTGCCAGTGCTCAACCACCCTCTGAGTGAAGAACCTTTTCCTCATATCCAACCTAACCCTCCCTTGGCACAGCTTCATGCCATTCCCTCAGATCCTATCACTGGTCACCAGAGAGAAGAGATCAGCTCCTGCTCTTCCACTTTCCCTTCTGAGGAAACTGTAGACCGCAATGAGGTCTCCCCTCAGCCTCCTCTTCTCCAGGCTGAACAAACCAAGTGACCTAAGCCGTTCCTCATACAGCTTCCCCTTTAGACCCTTCACCATCTTTGTGGCCTCCTCTGGATGCTCTCCAACAGCTTAATATCCTTCTTATATTCTGGTGCACACAGTACTCCAGGTGAGGCCACACCAGTGCAGGGTAGAGTGGGACTATCACCTCCCCTGCCTAGCTAGCAATGCAGTGCTTGAGGCACCCCAGGACACAGTTGGCCCTTTTGGCTAGCAGGGCACACTGCTGACTCATATTCAACTTGCTGTTGACCAGAACCCCCAGATCCCTTTCTGCAGGGCTGCTCTCCAGCCTCTCCTTCCCCAATCTGTACATACATCCAGGGTTATCTCATCCCAGGTGCAGAATCCAGCACTTGCCCTTGTAAAAACTTCATAGGGTTGGTGATTTTCTGAAGAAAGCAATTAGATTTTTAACCCATGGGTCTGGGCAGATCCCAGCTGATTCTCCTTCTGGCACCTGCGCTTGACACTGAGTTCTTTGACTGCATCTGGATGTCAAGCTCCTTTCCCAGTTCTCCATCAGGATGTACCTAAGCCTTGGAGAGATCAGATTTTCTATCAGTCCAAATGCTGCTTCTTAGATATCTTCTTAGTCTGTTGCAGCTCATGAATTCTGCTAAAAAGCCTCCAAGTTCAGGACAGAGCTACAATCCCAACATCCCAACCCTCTCTTACTTGCAGACATCTCCACCTAATCCAGTGTTTGTCTTCCAGAACTGCTTTTCTCAGACAGAACTGAATACAAGCACAATTTTTCCAAAGCTGTGCTGGCCAATGGCTCACTAGGCCTGAACCTCCTGACCTTCTTCTCTGCTCAGGAAGCCTCTATTCCTCCTCAGGCTACAGATTTTAACCTTCTCATTTCCCATATTTCTCTGACAGCTGTGGACCAATTATTTCCGTGGCACTAGGGAATTTCTCCTCAGTTCTCATGGTTTCAGCTAGAGGTTCCATGAGTTATGGCAGGACCAGAGGTTTGTTTTACTGGCTTGCTCCTGGAGTAGTGATAGATATTTGTTCTTTCTACTGGTATCACTTTTGGAGAGATGTAACATTCACCATTTTTTGATGGAGTCTTGAGGACGAGGCTCGGATGTGTCTCAGAAAACACAGGAATTTTCTGAATTCCTGAAAGCAGTGACTCAGAGACACAGCAGTGGTAGTTGGGAGGGACCTCTGGAGATCTCTAGTCCAGCCTCTTGCTCAGACTGGGCCAACACTATTCCCAGATGCCACTGTTGATAACTACTGCTCTGATGTTTTTCCCTGTTGTTTACATCAATTGTTTTCCCATCACTTCCATGTGGAGCAGCAGAGCTACTGACAGAGAGACACTCTGGATAATGGCTTCAGGATTGGGAAATGCTCAGAGTTTCAAGATGCTTCTCGTGCCTCCAGCCAGCTGGGCATGGAGGAGAGGAAATGGGTGGAGAAGAGAGGAGGGGACAACTGCTTTGGTGGGACAGGATGGACTCAATAGCTTGCTAGATCCAGGGTCCAAGCCCTTGGCTGCCTGACCACCAGCAATTAAATGTGGCTTGCTGACACCTACAGTGAAGTCTGAGAGGTGGATAACTCTAGTCTTGTTCTGTTATAATCTATTTGTAACTTATTCCCTGGAGAACAGCTCTAGTAAATGATACCTGTAAACCACCTGTTTGAGACCAAAGCTGTTCTTCATGTCACTGATGTTGTAGAGCAAAGGCTTGCAATGCTCACAGAACTGTTCTGAAGGCAAAATGCTGTCATCCATGCATGCTTCCGGCCTTCAACTATCACAGCTTCTCCCCCTCAGAGGCAGGAGGACTTCAATACTCTGTGCTGATCATTATCTTAGGAGCAGCAGCTGTTGAGAAGTAATTCTCTTTCAGTGCCATTAGGAAGTGCTGCAAATTCAGGAGGAAAAAAAAAAGACAAAATTCCCCTGTTCACCAAATCTTTCAGAAACAGACAGAAATTCTTGCCCCAAGGATAAGAAAGCCCAGTGCTGTTGGTGGCCCAGCTCAAGAAGATGACTGAAGACTCCCTGTGTCACCCTCTGCAAGGGGTTCAGCTGCAGAGCTGAGCTCTGCCACCAGTGTGAGCTTGCTCATGTTAGTGGCAGCCACACACTCACCTCCCCTGGCTCACAAAGACTCAGGATAAAATGTCACTTCCAAGTGTTCTCCCTTCTGAAAAGAGCTGCTGCACTTGAAAATCCACTAATCCAGAATCTTGAATCTCTCCTTGCTTGAGGTTTCCATGGGGAAACCTCAACATCTGTGAAACTAGAACAAACCAATGCTCAGGGCTGTGGGTGGGTGACTGCTTTAGGTGGGAGGACCTGCCTCACTCCTTTCTGCTTGGTGTGCGCCTAAGGAAGGATCAGGTCCCTACTGTCCTTGCCAACAGATGCTCTCCAGGAGGGCCAGCTCGCTAGAGAGGACTCTGTACCTTTCCTGGATCTTCTGGCTTTGGCCATCTTTCGTATCCACTGAGCCTTTCTATCTCCTATTTCCAGCTTCTCTGGGGTATTTTTCAAGAGAACTGGGTGTCACTGCACTGTGTCAGCAGTGGGGGTTATCCATTTCATCCTAGGGCATGGCCAGCTGGACTTGCCAGGGACAGTCTTTGCTCTGTTTGGAGTCATAACCTCATGCATCTTACAAGCTGAAGCTTCATTGACCATGCGTTTTCAGAGGCAGGTCTCCTTGTAGCTCTCTTCCAAAAGGTGGATCAGACCACATGTCTTGGTTTCTCATGGGGTTCACATTCCCCAGGAACCTCTTTTTGTATAAATTCCATGGAATGGCAGCCTGCTCTGGAGGTGTGCAGGGTCTCCACACCCAGGAGAAGCCTTCACCCAGCCCACTGCTGAAAAGGGAAAGGCACTAAGCTGGGCTGCCCATGGAAATCTAGTCGTGAGTCTCCAACCATGAGACACACCAGGATTGTTGCATAGGTAATGATCAGCTGGTAGGTACCTTAGAGCTGCCTGTGAAGCCATGGGAAGGGTTGGGATGCCATCAGGAGCAGCTGATGATGTTTTCACTGGTGGCAAAGTTGGTTTAAGGATTTTCCACTCTCTAGCTCCTTGTTCTTTTTGTAGCTTGGTGTCCTCTGTGCCACGCAGGGTCCCTTTTAGCCAGACCACTGATGTCAGCCAGGTGAATAAAAACACTACCTCCCCAGTATTCTTTCTATGTGATCTTGTAAGTCACCCAAAGTGCAACCCAGCTCCTGAGACACCTATATTGACACAGCTGAAGGGGTAGGGGCAAGAATTCTTTAAACTGGCTTTGCCACTAAAAAAAAATAAATGTTGATGGTGCCACACCCTCCAGCTCCTGGGAAAAGAGGAGTTGGGAAGGTGGCAACTCCACCAGCTGCCAGGCAGGAGGGTGAGCCTGGTGTGGGAGATCAGTATATCACACAGGCTTTGTCTATTCCAGCTCCCAACAAGCTTCAACACGGTTTCATTTGCAACCTCACCAACAGGGGATTGGAGCCAAGCTGTAAATACCATCAGTTTCCTGAACTGATTAGTTAGAAGGAAGAGAAGGGAGGGGATGAGAGAGGCTCAACTGCTTTGAGGGTACCAAGACACTCAGGGCTGTCTGATGGCCCTGACTTGTGCCTGGAGCTACAAGGAGCAGAGGAGGGTTCATATCAGTGCCAGCATTGGGTGGGATGTGCCTGTATCACAAAAGGACTGTCCCTGATAAATAAACATTTATATAATGGATTTATTCAGAAATCTTCTACTGAAGGGCTCTGGAGTGGGAATTCCTTGCATAAAGCCACACTGCTGCATACAAAATGTATCTTTGCTGCAAGATTAGCCAAATGCATTTGTTTTCCCTCAGGAAAATGCATATCAGTGTGCACTACCTGGTGTCGGTGCCCTTCTCCTAAGGAAAGCTACACATCCACAGCCGTGGCACATTTTCTTCTGAGAGATGAACTCTGTCCATCAGACTGTCCTGTCTTTTGGAGCTCTAGTTATTTCTCCTCTCAGCTCATTTAGAAGGCACTTAACCAGGTTGTCCCTTCCTTTAAGCCAAAGGGACGAGGTTAAGCAGTGACAGTTTTATGCTGGCAGTGGGACACAGTACAGGGCATAAGCTGTCTTCCCACTGACAGTGTTTCAGGCTTGGATGTGCTGCTGAAACCCCTCTCTAGCTTACATCTAACTTGGTTTCACTTAAATTTTTAAGGTTTTCTAAAGCTTCACTAACACCTCTTGTTTCCACCTGGTTACCTTGCTCTGGTAGCCCTAGGCAAAACCAGCATCTGAAGTCCCAAACCTTGGAAAGCCAGAAGTGCCCAGAAATTAGCTCACAGTCCTCCTGCCTTTCAAGAAATCCTCCTGTGGTCCCCTCCAACATGAACTATCTTGTGATCCATCTTCCCATGTTCCTAAGTTCATCTGCTGGCCACGCTCATCTCTGATCCTGTTCTGAAAGAGGATGTGTTGACAGTTTTGCAGCCACAGACACAGCTGGCAGCACAGACACAGAGAACATGAATTTGGATCACAGCTAACCTTATGGATCTTCACAGCTCCTCTCATAGGATGGATGAGTTCCTTTCAGGTGCTGGTCTAGCAGAAAGCTGAGATGAGTAGCTGGCACCTGCTCTTAGAGGCTAAAATCAGGTGAGATGGGTGCTGGCTCCTTTGTTTTTAGCCCTGTAGGGAACAGAAATAACCCAGATGTCAGAGTTAGGGTTCAAGGTCTTTCTCTGACACAACAACCCATCTTTGGCAGCACTTCCACCTGCCATGCAGGCAGCATCCAGACCCCAGGACACAGCCCTGAGCTGCAGTAGCTACCTGCGAGCAGTGCTGGAGAGTGACGGTGTCTGGAAAAGGAGGATGCCACAGAACTGCTGCAAACTGCCCACAAGGGTCTATGACCCAAACTTCAACCTAGAGCCCCACAAGGGGCACTGCCCCACTCCAGTTCTCACTATGGTCTATAACTCCCTCATGAGGGGAAGCAGAGGGGCAGGAGCTGATCTCTTCTCTTTGGTGACCAGCAATAGGATCCGAGGGAATGGCATGAAGCTGTGCCAGGGGAGGGTTAGGTTGGATATGAGGAAAAGGTTCTTTACCCAGAGGGTGGTGGAGCACTGGCACAGGCTCCCCAGGGAAGTAATCACAGCACCAAGCCTGACAGAATTCCAGAAGCCTCTGGACAATGCTCTTAGACACATGGTTTGACTTTGAGGTTGTCCTGTGCATAGACAGAAGTTGGACTTGAGGGTTTGGGTGGGCCCCTTCCAACTCAGCAATTGTATGATGCTATGCTAAGCATGTGATGCACCATAGAAGATGTTCCTTCACTATCTGGGTTGAGGAGAATGCTCTGATGTACTTCTGAAGGGTACCATGTGTGTCCTCAAATAATCATCAGCTTTAATAAACTTACACCAGAATGAGCGTTCCCAAGCAGCTCTGCTGATGCTGCCTTTATGCCAGAAGGAAAGGAATAACCTGATGGTAGAGGATTGGTCACATTGCTATGAGAGTGTTGCAGGACTTGTTCTGCACACCATATTCAGAGTGGGCTTAATACATCAGAGGGGCCAAGCAGACCCAGAAATAAATCTAATATGTAACAGATTTGCAAAGTTCAACAATGGAAAGCAGAAATCAAACACTCTGAGACCAAAGGTGAGGTGCTAATAATAAAAGTAATTAGACCTTGGAAAATATTCACAAAAGCTGTAATGGACTCTGTTAACAGAGCTGTTAAACCAAGAGTAGGTGTTTAGTTTGGACATGGCAGAGATAAGGTGGAAAGTTAATTACAAGGGAAAATGCTGTGCTGCCTGACTCCAAGGCTGGACACAGAGCATGTGTGGGCTTGCATCCCAGTGCCAACAGCACATCCAGCCTCAGTGTGGTCTTTTCTGCAGTGCACAGCCACCTTAGTGAGGAGCACTGCCCCCCACACACTGCCACCAGCACCTCTATCCCAGGGCTGTGCTAGCCTCCCTGCTGCACTCTGGGGGCTTGGCACCTTTGCTGCTACCTTTGTCACCTCCTGCTCTCAGGTCCTGTGTCCTAACAAGGAGCTCTACATGATTTTTCTTCCCACTCCTGTGTTCTTTCTGATGATTTCCACCTGTCCAGGCCTGAACACAGCCCCAGGATGCATGGTTAGAGCATCCGCTATGAGGAGAAAAAACAGAAAGTTCCAGAGTCAGCATCAGACATTCTTCAGCCTCCATGCTTGGGCAATTCTTGTCCTTCCCCTGCTTGTCACCTTGATGTCCCTTGCCCCCGGGAACATGTTTCCTCCTTGTCCCAGTGCCTGCATATCACTGCTCTACAAAGAGGCAGAACTGGCCCCTGTTCAGTGGTTGTATACCTCACTGGGGAGTGCCATGCTGGTGCAGCTCCCCTGGGAGCAGACCCCTTAGATGCTGTGCTGCTGCCTCCTCTTCTCACCCATGGTGCCCAGAGCTTCTCCCTGAGGAGCCTGCTGTCATTAGCATAGACAGAGTAGCAGTGCAGCAGCTGGACTTGTTTGCCAAGCTGCAGCCGTGGCAGTAAATGCATTAACTCATGTTCTGTTGGCAGGCCAGGAGCATGCTGTGCAGCAGCTAGAGCAAATCTTTCCTATTGTTCCTCTTGTGTTTGATTTCTCATGTTTTTGGGACAGGGACAACTCAGAAGCAAGGAAGCAGAGTGTTCAGGAGGTGGAGCAGCATTTTAAAGCCTTTTTACAAAGGCAGTGGGGACATTTTCCAGATTCATGGAAGATGATACTGACAGCTGGATTGAACCCAAGTTTCTGCACACTCTCTCCTGTCTTGTGGTGCTCTTGTGGGTTTTTGGTTTTCTTTTCTCTATTCTATCACTGACAATAGTATGCACATCTGAAGATGCTAATTTGGCATTCCTAGCCCTGATGTTACACCTGAGTGTCCAGCTGTGGGGCTGGGGGAGACAAGAAGCAAGAGGAGAAACATTAAATGCCATTTGGGGACCAGCAGCAGCCCAGGCAGAGAAGGGTGCTGCTGACAAACCAACAAGCGCAGGCATAAGAAGTGAGGACAGCTCTGGAGCTCACTGCTGAGGTTCACAGCTGAGTGTGTCTCCACTGAGCTGAGACCTGACTCAACAGCTAAGGAAATAATACAACATACAAGGAAATGAGAGTTCCAAAAATTATGATTGCAACAGTCACTCTGCAGTTACAAGCAGCTGTCTGGCCTGAGCAAAATGAATTGAAGCTGAGTTCTTCTCCTTCTCCTGTTGTGTTATCTTCATTTGTTAACTGAGCTAGAAAATCTTCTCTACTGAAAGGATTGTTAAGTCTTGGCCCAGGCTGCCCAGGGAGGTGGTGGAGTCACCATCCCTGGAGGGGTTTGAGAAACATTTAGATGCTCTACTTAGGGCCATGATTTAGTGGTATGTTAGTGATGGGGAGGTGGTTGGACTTGATGATTTCAGAGGTCTCTTCCAACCTTTGTGATTCTTTGATTCTGTGATTTTAGCTCAGAGTGCTAATAACATCAGAAGGGACTCCATGCAGTTTTTTATCCATTCTATGATTCTNGAGTTCCCATCCCTGGAGGCATTCAAGGTGAGGCTTGCCAGGGCTCTGAGCAACCTGATCTTGTTGGGGATGTCCCTGCCCACTGCAGGGGGGTTGGACTAGATGAGCTCCAGAGGTCCCTTCCAACCCAAACCATTCTAGGATTCTATGGGAGTAGGTGATCAGGAGAACTTAGATTCCTTTTTAAAGATTTTAATATTTAATAATGGTGGAGAAATGCAGCAAAAGATGTAAGAAACACCTTAAGTAAATATATATGCAAACCCCCTCAATTTCTTCTCTCCTGAAGGGTTTAGCTGTCCTCTGACCCTCTCAGGACTGTCACAAGTGCTCAGAGTACAGAACACTTCTGGGCCATTTCTTCAGGCATTTGAATTGCTGTGGGAATAAGGCAGTGTTTCCTCATTCAGGGCAGTGATAACGCAGGCGTAGGGGAAGTGGATTTTATGCAAATATTTCTTTTCTTGCTTGTAGCAGCCTGACCATGTCTCCAAATTTCCCCTGCTGGCTCCCACTCTAGGGTAGCCACTTGTGCCTGGCAGCAACCCTGGGGACAGTTGTGTTTGCTGCCCACTAATGACACAAACTCCACTGCTCAGGCACCTCATGAGAGAAGGAATCGAAACCGGGTTGGAAAAAATGTGATTTCCAAGAAAATGAATATTTGGGGTAGTTGAAATTTGGTTACAGTCTGAATCAGGCTGAAACAGAAACTTTTGAAAGTTTCCTTTGAAGGAGGAATGCTCCAGACCTTTTGGAGGCTGTGAGAATGACAGCTGTCAATCAGCAGCACTGCTAAGAGCAACAGCTGCCTAAGCCCACTTTCCCAGCATCTGGAGGAGTTCCAGTGTCCCCAGTCAGAGGTGGCTTGGGAAATGGCTCAGGTGCTCCCACCAGACCTGCAGCCCTGGAAGCCCCAGGTCCACCTCTGACCTCGACAGCTTTCCCCAACTCCAGACCTTTCTGAATTGGCATTTCCCAGCTCATCCCAACACAGAGTCCAGGAAACAACCCTGGGAGCAAGGAGGAGCCCAGAGCAGATCCCAGCAGCCCTCACCACGGCCTAGCTGCTGGTCCCACCATGGACACCACAACCAACCACATTAACTGTGCTCCAAGAGACAATTGCCCCAGGGTTAATTTTTATTTCCATAATTACTCTTTTCTGTCTGATTTAGGAAACTTCTCCAATTTCCTGACAGCTTAAACTCATTTCTTTTCTGTGAAATATGTTGAATAATTAGATTGTTTTGGTTTGTTTGGGTTTTGTTTATTTTTTTGTTTTCTCTGTGAAGTTGAAAGATTAGAAATCTTACAATTTACAAGTGTAAATCTCTGAAGAAGACTGAATTATGTGGGTTTTTTATAGACAGCACTCTATTAAGATGTGGGGTACAAACACTCACTTCTCAAGTAAATACTGGATAAATCTGTTGACGATCTGCAGAATCTTTCAGTGGAAGACATTTCCAGAAGATCTCCATAGCTATCAAGATCATTCCAATTGCTTGGGTAACAGCCTGAGCATGAGCTCTTGGATTGGCCCAGTCCTTTCCCTGAGACAAATCCACATGGCACCCTTCTGAAAGCATTGCAATCCTTGTATGCAGACACTACCTGCTGGAGAAAACATCGCATGCCAAAATCAAGGGCTCCTGAGGTTGCTTATTTGCACTCTTAATTGCAACGTATTTCCACTTTGAGCTTTTCCAACTTTGTCTGACAGGCAAGTCTCACAGCTTCCCTCACTTTGCAGCACCCTCAATCCACCCTTTAGTTTGTTCATCATGGCTAGGCTTCACAGAATCACAGAATCACGAAGACTGGAAAAGAGCCCCAGGATCATCAAGTGCAGCCTATGACCCTATACACCCAACATCTAAACCATGCCACTCAGTGCCACATCCAATCTTTTCTTAAACACCTCCAGGGACAGTGACTCCACCACCTCCCTGGGCAGCCTATTCCAGAGCCCAATCACCCTCTGCGTGAGGAAGTGCTTCCTAATGTCCAGTCTAACCCTCCCCTGCTGCAGCTTCAAGCCATGGCCTCTTGTCCTGTCACTAGCTGCCATGGAGAAGAGCCCAACCCCTACCTGACTACAACTTCCCTTCAGGTAGTTGTAGAGGGCGATAAGGTCACCTCTGAGTCTCCTATTCTTCAGGCTGAACAGTCCCAGTTCCTTCAGCCTTTCCTCATATGGCTTCCCCTCCAGCCCCTTCACCAGTCT
>VWZO01022186.1:548-16588 GCA_013396975.1 Bucco capensis | reverse complement strand
TGGTATATTCTGCAAGGCACGATTCTTTCTACACTGTCTTTTCTCCTCAAGAGTGATCCCGCGTGTTTTCTCAAAAACATCATCAGCATTAAAAATAGTGTGTCTCCATACCTCCCGATTGGAGGCCAGAGTAGAGCAGTTAAGGTGCTCAATATGGCCAAGGCTGAGCTGTTGTTTCAGGGAGTTCTTGTATCTCCTTTTCGGGGCTCCTCTCTTATGACAGCCAGTGGCAAGTTCACCATAAAGCATAATTTTAGGAAGGCAGTAGTTCTTCATCCTGGAGACATGAGCTGCTCAACGCAGCTGTGTTCTCAGCAGCATGGCCTCAAGGCTTGAAATTGCTGCTTGTTCTAGGACAGACAGATTAGTCACATAATCATAGAATCATAGAATCATAATCTGTCCAATGGATGTTTAGGATTGTCCGGAGACAGCGCTGATGGAAGCGCTCCAAGAGTCGTAGGTGGTGGCCATAGATGAGCCATGATTCGGATCCGTATGTAAGAGTAGACAGCACAATGGCTCTAGAAACACTGATCTTTGTACTTTTCTTCAGGTGCTTATTTTGCCAGACTCATTTATGAAGTTTTCCAAAAGCACTATACGCCTTTGCGTATTGCATATCTCTCCATCAATCTTACCATCCGAGGAGATGAGGCTGCCTAGGTAATTAAACTGTTGGACTGATTTAAGCTCTGAATAGCTGATGATGATATGAGGATGATGGAAAACTTCCTGAGCTGCAGGTTGATAGAGAACTTCTGTCTTCTTTAAACTAACTTCCAGCCCCAAAAGCTCAGCAGCGGCTGCAAAGCAGGATGTTAAACGCTGCAGAGCTACTTCTGTATAGGCAACAAGGGCAGCGTTTAGCCTGTTCATGGAGGAGTTAAATAGGCTAAGCATCTCACACTTTCTTCACCAGGGGGTAGATTGTCAAGAACTAACTGCATTATTTGGAGTTTACCCTACTGACCAAGTGTTGTTAATGATGGAATGTGAGCACCTCCACAGCCATCCCTGAGTATGTGACAGCCACTCCTCCTGTTTCCCTGCTGTTAATAGTAGGGTGACAGCTCTCTAATTACCTCCTGCCTCCCTGCTGATCTTGCTGGAACACTGCCCCAGGATTGGTTTTCTCCCAGCATTGGTTTTCTCCCAGCCTTGTAAATCTTTCATGACATCCCTAGAAGTATCAAAAATATCATCATCCTAGGAGAACATCCCCTTCCAGACCCTCAGCTGCAGCTCACTGGAGCTGCTTAGCTTTGAAGTTTTTAAGAAATCAGTTAAACTTTGTTTTTCCCAATTGCACTTTACACGCTTCTTCACTTAGAGGTGGAGCAGACACTTTTGTGTTATCTCAGCTTGGTGGGAAAGCATATCCCACTTTCTTTCCAGATATTAACCAAACACTTTATTGAATTCCTTGGAGCTTGGACTGCTGCTGACAACCTGACCCTTTCCATCTAGTAAAGGACAGCTAAGATGTTGCTTCAAATATACTTCAGCAGTTCCATCTCTTTCTCCTTGTTCTGGTGGCTATTTGATCTTCATTTGTTTTACGGTCTCCTGAATGCATTCTTATCATGGATTTTATCTTCTGCCCACACTCTGCTCTCCCACACCCCTAAGGTGGTACCAATACCCGGGCTGGAAGGCAGCAGTCAGCTGGGATTGTTTCAGGAATCCAAGGACTACCATTTTTCAGGTGACTTTGCAGCCAGTTCTTCTGGGCTTGTGCAAGTCCTTCCTAACCACTGAAGGGACTCAAAAATTGGATTTTTTAAAATAAAGTGTGGTGATTCCAGTTTTGACTGTTGCACTTCAGCCATATTTAACCCTATCTAAAGTAAACATTTAAAACCTACTCAGAGCTTCCCTTCAGCAAGCAGCTAAACACTCCAGTTTTCGTGGACTCATCCAACCCCAGGTCACTGCACAGTGCCCCCAGATCATCCCATGTGGTGGCCACATCTTGTGAGGACACATTGACTTGGAGCCACAGCCACACCTTGACATCACCTGGGTCCTCTGAGCAGTATTACCCCAAACCTTCATTGTTCGTCTGCTCACTGACTGCCCTGGCCTGTCACTTTGTCCCAGGTCTCCTCTCAGGACAAACCTGCCCTTCAGACCATTCTGGCTTGGCTTTCAGGGAAGGAGGCAGAATAAGCAGCATATAGGGGATGTGTTGTGCTGGGTGTCTCCTACCTGTGTTCTCCAGGGGATGCAGAGGAGACTAGGGAGGAGGTACATAGCTGGGTGGTGAGAGGAAAGGGATTTCTAGGAACCAGAGGACAGAATTCTTATCATCATCCAGCAAGTCTCGGTATTGAAGCCAGCTTGATGGGAGGCAGTTACTGTGCCAGCTCACAGCAAGAACATCCTTAGAAGTCCCCGGCACCCTTCAGGCCACTAGCTCTCCACCCCTACCAGATTCCCATTAATCAGCTAAGCAGAGAGGATTAACATAAATAGCATCCTCTCCAGGCACAATTCCAGCTGACTGGCGCTCTCCTCCTGCTCTACAGAACCAGCAAGTCTTTTGGAGCTGTGCAGGTCTCCCAGCACCTCCTCTGTAGGTTGCTGCAGAACTTGGGTGCACAGAAGACCTGCATGCAGTCCTGACCTGAGCTGCCTCTGCCAAGGTGCATAGTCATTTTTTGGCCAATATGATGCACCCTAAGGAAGAAAACACTATGACTGGAGAATGTGCAGCTGAGCACTCACCTCTCCATCTGTCAACTTTCTTCTTGGAAGGACAGTGTGTCCTCTCCTCTCCTTGTGACGAAACGGATGGGTGACCTTATCTTGTGGAGTACCTTGGCCCAGGACTGGGGCCACCCTGAGATGCTCTGTTCTGTAGAGAGGACTCCTGTGTCCGTATTTTCCATTTGGATCAGTCTCCTAATGGGATACATCAGCTTTTGGCTGATCTCCAGCCCAGGAGAGGCTCAGCTTCTCTTTCTTTCCAGCTGACATGTTGGTAGGTGCATAGAAGGTGGCAGTGAGCTCTCCTGGTACTGGATAGACTGGCAGTGAGGAGTCATTCCAAGTGAAGATCTGGAAATATGCTAGGGTGAGCACACAGCAACCTGGACATGCCTTGCTGGAGAGCTGGCACAAGAGGGAAAGGCTCTGCAAGTCTTTTGAATCCACTAGGTGGTCAACTTTGCAGAGGGAGACCTTTGCCCTGTGCATTAACAGATGTGTTTGTGAACAAGGGAGAGAAAGCAGGGAAACACATCCAATACCTCTGGTGTTCAGTGTAGGTATAGAACCTGCTTGGCAAAGTGACACCTTCACAAACACAGAGGAGCTGCCCTCACTGGCCTGGGACACATTTTGCCACTCTTTGGCCTGGGATTTTAATGACCTTTAATGACCTTTTGAGCTGAGCAGCACTGGAGGAGGCTGCAGCACTGATGCTGTCACTGCGTGAAATCCTCCTGCACCCAAGGAGCAGAGCTCCAGAATTTGGGCATCCTGCAGAGTCTGGGTCAGAGAGAAAAGCCAACTTTTACTTCTGTATGTCAGGCTGTGAATGTTGCTGTGCTGCCACGAGTAGCTGTGGCACGGGCATTTCTGGCACTGATTGCACTTTAGTCGCTTTTTTTCCTATTCCTTTCCTCAAGCTGAAGCAAATCCAGGGGGTGGTATGGCATGCTGGCAAGCTGCAGAGACAACTTATCAGATGGCCTCTAAAATACAGATGATTGAAGTGACAGCTGGGGTCTACATTTGGCTGTGCTCCTCCAGCTCTTGACCACTTGGTTGGGGTATGTATGTGTAGACAGAGGCAGCAGCACTCTGCAGGAGTGCGAGGTGGTGGATAAAGTATTAATGCAAGCATTTTAGAACCAAACAGCAGACAGGTTTAGAGTCCCTGATGTAAATGAAAATCCTGGAAGTACCACGGTTAGACTGAAATATCTCAGAGTTGTAAGAAGTGTGTTCTGCTCTAGCTGTTTGTATGGCTGCTAAAGACAGGAGTGGGTTTGGCATCTGACTGGCATCCATTCAGACTCCAAGTTGCTCTTCAGAAGAGCCAACCCATGAGCCTCTGGCCCTTAGCTGCAAATCAACTCTAGAGAGTTCTCTAGATTACAAAAAATAAATCCAGGAGAGTGCTGTGAACCTGTGCCAGCAGGAGGTCAGGCTAGCTCACCAGGACAGTCTCTTTGGGCCTTACAGTCTGTGACCACATGAAGATGTTGTGCTCATCCTGGAAATATCTCCACTGACACCAAGAATAAAGGAAGATCCTGATGCTATGGCACAGCCTTTCCCTATGTCACCAGCAGTGACTCAAATGGAAGTGCAAAAGTGGTCATGCTGCAGTCAGCACAGTTGAGGAAGCTACCACAGATGCCTGCTGCTCTGGGCACTGCATGACATATGAAATCATTTCTGCTCCTTGAGTTCTCTGAGTCAGACTGTGGTTGCAGGAACACTGGTGAGAGTTGATGATTTGGTGTTTCTCACTGTGATTTCACCACTTCAGACATTTCTGTGTCTATTTGAAGTTCAGCTTCCTGAGTATTTGAGTATTTTATCTTTGAAAACCAGAGTAAGAGTCTAACTTCAGAAGAAACTCTGAAGTAATATCCTTCTAGTGCAGAGGCACTTCCAAGTGAAGCAATATCCTTCCAGGGTGACGTTGCCATCCTGGCTGTCTCACCACACGGGAGCTGGTGGTATTTCCTTGACAGAGCCAGAGCCTCTTGGTGCTTTCCATGCTCACAGATGTCAGGAGTGACAGGCATGGGAAAACACAGAAGGAATTTACAGTCCATCTCATGATTTTGCCACTAGATTTCTTATTTTGAACCTCTAAATCTGCCATAATCATTGCTGGTCTTGAAGACTCCACAATCTACCATAGCCATGACTCCTAGCTGAGGGAGTTTGATATCATGGCTGGCTTTGCACTTCCAAACTAGAGGATTCCTGTCTCTGTTGGTTTCCTCCACAAAGACATTTGTATTTCCCAGTGTTTGTGTTGGCCAGTGATGAGAAGTTTTTTTTGTTGCTGAAGGAGGTCACAGCAAATGAGGGAGATTTCACAGGAGCTGTCTCCAGAGGAGGAGATCCTTGACTGTCCCTGGGTGTCCATCAGCTTGAGGTCACTGCTCTAGATCAAAGACTTTTTGAGAGATGCAAATAATGACAGTTTTATGTGTTTATTTGCTTGGCTGAGCTACAAAAGTTGGGAAAATAATTATGTTGTGGGTGAATATGAAAAAAAAAGCCAAAAGAACAAAAAAAGTAGAAACATTTAATTCTAAAAACTCAGAAAATCTTGAGTTTTCCCATCAATCTAAACAGACTGATGAATCCACAGATCCATGCAGCACATGCTGGGTGTGCTCCATCCTTCCCAACAGCTCTCAGCCTGGCCCAGAGTGCAGAAGCTGTGGAGCCCTGGCAGGAGGTTGCTGGATGGGGAGGGAGGCAGTGCTGGGCTAGTGACTGAGCACCAGCAGTGCAGGCACAGGCAGGAGGGAGTGCAGGAGAAGCTAGCCCAGAGCTTGTGCTATGGCTGAGGTTATCTGTGTGAAAAAATGAAAGGAGTAGGTTATTTTGGGATAAGCTTTTCTCCATTTGGAATCACAACTGCTTGACACAAAACTGAGAGTCTCAGGGATGAATGGAAAGAAATGGTTTATTTGACAACCCCCCCCCCCAAATCATGACCTTTTCCTTTTTTTTGTTGTTGCTGGTTTTGTTGCTTTCATTCTTAGAAGGCTTTTTTCCATGTCTTTCTTCCTAGGAAAAAGAGCAGGGCAAACTTTGATTATATTTTCCTGTCACAAAGGACCTACAAAACTCCTCAGTGTACAAAATCTGAGCCTGGAAAACTGGCACGTGGCAAGAAAGAGCAGAGCGTCCCACCAGAAGTGATGATACCATCACAGTTTGTCTTCTCTAGTACTTATTTAGTTCTTACTGGCCTGAAAAATGACTAATTGAAGTCAGCAAATTAATCATAAATTCTGTTATAAAGGACAGAAAGAAATGCATCTTGAGCTTCTTATTTAATTACTGAGCTGGTTTGGTGGTGGTGGAGGCTGTGGTAGAGCCAGTCTTCCTTCAGGGCCATGGGCTGGAGCTGAAGCAGGACTGTTCCTGCCTTGTGGCACAGCTCTGCAAACATGTAGCACCTGTTTCTTTTAGTGGTTTTATTTTTATCTGGATCATTAATCTCCTTTTGATCAGGAACTTTCAAATCCCATGGCCAAATTATGTAGCCATGAATTCAAAGCTCTCTTTCTGGTTCACTGCTTTTTTCTCAGAGGGAACACTCTTATCCCAAGGAATGGAGATGTAGAAGGTGTGGGTGAAACCAGAGACTTCAGCAAATACATCTTCTGAGCAGGACATCTCTGCTTCCATACTAACCTTGTGGATGAAGGCTCAGGAGCTGTGCATTTCACCCCAGGGGGGTGCAAACTGCCCTCAGCTCTTGCATGGTTCACACACTGGATTCAAGTTCTGTATCTGGAGCTATCCCTGGATCATGAGTCAGTTAAGAGAAATCCATGACAGAGATCTCAGGGGAATGAGGCATCTGGGCTGAGCTCCTTAGCAGTAGAAGCAGCAAAATATGCAACACTTCCCAACATTCTCCAATGTTTACTCCAGGTTATGCCTCTAGATTTGTCTGCCCTAGTGGACCTTTAGGTATTTTCAGTTCCTATCTTACAACCGCAAATCCCACCAAGATCTTATAAGTGTGAGAGAATTAGGAGATCAGGAGCAAAGAGGCTTCATGGTCTCTCTTTAAATTAGCCTCAGGGAGCAGAAGCAGCAGGCACTGGTTGGAGGGATATGATGGAAGAGAGGAGGCCAGCACAGAGGACCTCCAGCTTGCAGTGGCAACATCTGATGGTCAAATCCTGCCAGGGCAGCTGGCTCCAAATCCTGCCTGGTCCTTATTGTGTGGCTGCAAATGTGTCTGTGGTGGGAGTCCAGGACTTTGTGACTTATCTAGGGCTGTGCAGGCTCCCTGCCCTGCTGTTTACCTCTCCCTGTACTGTGAAATCTCTCTTAAACAAACACCTGCTGTAGGCATAAAGCTGCTAAGTATTGAATTGGCTACACATTATACCCAGGCTACTATCAGATATCTCGGGAAAACATTGCCTCCTTTTCAGAGCTTCTTACTGGAGTCTACAGCAGACAAGAACTTTATTGTTGGTTCTGTATCACCCTGAGTGACTGAGATTCTGGTGTCCACCTTTCCTGGCTGAAAATCTAAGATTTCCCCAAAGGACCCCTAAAAGGACCCCTGCTGTGATTACCTCTGATAGCAGGGCCACCCATGCTGTCCTCATCCCTGGAAGACCTGATCGGAGGTCAGAGCTGGGTATGCCTCAGAGGCAGGTGTGCAGAGCCTTTGGAGGTTGAGATGTGATCTGACACAACATTCACTGCCTCTGGATAGCCTCTGCAGTTCAGTGTAAGAAAGTCAATCATTGGTGTAAAAGGCAGAAGCATTTTCTGTTCCTGTGCCAGGATTGGCTTAGAAAAAGCTGAGTGGAGGACAACTACGCAAAGAAAAGGGCAAGTCTGTGCCCTCACGGTGTGTGTGCTATCCCAAGTCAATGCATGGTTGATTGCTATGAAGCATCTCACAGAGAAACCACTGCAAGCAAGAGCTCAGTCCTGTTGGATCACTATCACCCAGCATCTCACCGTGCCTGGGATACTGCATGGTGTGACTCAAGATGACTCTGTGAGGAGGAGGATGGTAGAATCACAGAATCATTAAGGTTGGAAGAGACTGCTAAGATCATCAAGTCTAACCATACCTTTCACTACCATACCACTAAACCATGCCCCTAAGTAGAGCATCTGTATATTTCTTAATCCCCTCTAGGGATGGTGACTCCACCACCTTCCTGGGAAGCCTGGGCCAAGTCTTAACAACCCTTTCAGTAAAGAAATTTCTCCTTGTATCTAATCTAAACCTTTCCTGGTGCAACTTGAGGCCATTTGCTCTTGCTGTCTCACTGTTAATCCTGGAGAAGGGACCAACCCCTATCTCACTCCAACCTCCTTTCAGGTAGTTATAGAGAGCAATAAGGTCTCCCCTGATTCTCCTCTTCTCCAGACTAACCAACCCCAGTTCCCTCAGCCACTCCTCATCAGACTTGTGCTCCAGAGCCCTCACTAGCCTCATTGCCCTTCTCTGGACCCACTCTAATGGCTCTGTGTCCTTCTTGTACCGAAGGGCCCAAAACTGAACACAGTATTTGAGGTATTATGGTAGCCATAACCTCCTTCCCTGTCTGGCAGGTGTCAGCCTAGCTCAGAATGCTGCAGGGGCAACCACTGGTAGAACAGGAGATGATCCTAGAGAGCCACTGTCTGCTATCTCAGGAAGCATGCAGGGACACAGTCAGTTTTCTAGCAGAGATGTGGATTTTGCTTTGGGGTCTGAGGATGATGTGTAGATTAGCAAGTCCTGGATCTTGACCCAATTCCAGCTCCTGCAGATCTCTGCCACGCAGCACTGAGGCATGCAGCTGGAGCTCACACAGCACAATCAAGACTGGTGGACATTGGGCACTGCCTGTGCTGTGACACATCTGTAAGCATCACAAGGACCAAGTAGAGATGTGTTGATTTGGAGGGCAGCGGACAAAAGAGCCAGCAGTGGGTCCATGCTCAGGTGATCCCGGCTGGTCCAAGGAATTTCCCATCAACTCATGGCTGAATAGTCAATGTTGGCAGACTCCAAACCTCTGCTGTTTTATCAGCCCTCACAAAGATATCATCAGTCAAGTCTCCTCTGCAGGTGAAGGATGCAAAAACTAAAAGCATAGCTGTTTGTCCAAGGTTTAATTGACCCTTCCAGGAGCCCCAGGACTGGGAGCTACCTTCATTCCTACTTGTATTACAGAATCCCAAAGGTGGTGGTGATCTAGACATGGTCACTGAACTCCCCTGTCACAACAAGGAGCAGAGAAAGGCTCATCTGCAGGTGACCTTTTACCACCCACAATCCCTGGTGCTTGGGAATGTCCTCTGAAACTGGAGATGAGCTAGCTGTACCCCATGAGTCCTTGATGAGCCCTTCAGCCAGATCAGTAATGTGCTTGTCACAGTGTCTGTTGAAAAGGGGAGCTCCACAGCACCTACCATTCTTGTAGGCCATCATGGTCCTACAGGCAGCTGGAAGCCTCCCATAGCCAGGGATAGAGAGAGCTCTGTGTCACACTGTCTTTGTACCCTCTCATGGTCTTCAATCATGGAAGGTAACTAGGTTGGTCAGGCAAGACTTGCCCCTAGTGAAGCCATGCTGGCTGTCTTGAATCACCTCCCTGGCCTCCATGGGCTTTGGCATAGCTTCTGAGAAGATCTGTTCCGTGATATTCCCAGGCACAGAGGTGAGGCTGACAGGTAAGTAGTTCCCAGGGTCCTCCTCTTTACCATTTGACTTCTCAGATGTCATGGAAAGTGGCTTGGCAACACCATCAGCCAATGTCCTCAGGACTTGGAGAAGCATCTCATCAGGTGCCATAGACTTTGGTATGTTCAGGTTCCTCAGGTGATCTTGAACACCTAGATTTCTGGTCCTGAACATCTCTGGAATACAGAGGATGTCTGGGGTTAGCTGTGCACCATGCAGTTGGCCCTGCCAGACTTCCAAAAGTGACATCCTAGGTTGTTTAGGACTCAACCCCTCTAAGTGGTCAGAGCACTGGGGGAGAAAGTTGTAGCTTGGACAGGAGTAGGATACAAGATGTAATTCTTATGTCCATGTGCTGAGTAGAAGTGTGGGCATGCTGGAGACCACACTGGATTGCAGACTCTGTTCCTGGCTTCCCCACAAGATCGTGAATAATTCCCTTATCTGCAGCATGATGCACCAGCCTGATAGGCAGAGAGGGGCTGCCTGGATGCCACACTGCCAAAATTGTGATGACACCCAAATTTGCATGTATATGGAGTGGATTATCATCCTACAGCCAGAAAGGAGCAGGTTCATCTCTGTGATGCTATCAGCATGTTTGAGAGCTCCAGAGAGCACCAGAAGAGTCATCTGGGACTTCAGAGCAGAGATGAGCAGCGTTAATATTTTTAGCATGGCAGCCTCTGCTTCAGCAAGGTCATGCCACCAGCCCATTATAATTTGAAAAGCCCCCTCATGAAGGAGGAAGAAGAACTGGTTTGGAGCAAGTAAGTGTCATGGGATGAAAGGCACAGAGCTACATTTCAATCCAGAGCAGCCTCTTCAGGAACTTGATGGAGAACTGTGACATCCAACTTCCTCCCTGCAGCTGCCCCTAAGCAGGCTCCTCATGTGCAGTGCAGATGGGTGGAAATGACTGCAGTAAATATGGATGGGCCAGTGTGTGGAAATGACCACCCTGAGCATTGACAGTGCTGGACAAGAGCTGGTGAACTGTAGAGAAATCAATGACCGGGAGCCTGGCTGCTGCAAAGCCAGTGCTAGAGCGGCTCTGGAGGTCTCCAATCTGTTCAGGAAATGTGAGGAGATGAGAAAAGCCTCTCTGGGCCTTGCCAGCTGTGGCTGATCCAACTCTGCTTGGACATGGAGGCACACCTTTTGGGGTTTTTCTCAGAGTGAAATCAGAAAATCAGCATAGATCTGAAATGCACTGGAATAAGGTTGGCTCCTCCATACCTACCACCCCCATGCCACTAAATCATGTCCCTAAGTAGAAGAACATCTATGTTTCTTGAACCCCTCCAAGGATGGTGACTCCACCACCCCCCTGGGCAGCCCGGGCCGATGTCTAACAACCTTTACAGTGAAGAAATTCCTCCTTACATCCAATCTAAACCTCCCTTGGTGCATCTTGAGGCCGTTTCCTCCTGTCCTTTCACTGTTAACCCTGGAGAACAGACCTACCCCCACCTCACTCCAACCTCCTTCCAGGGAGTTGTAGAGAGCAATGCTGTGAACACCTCGAGTGGGGGCTGGGTGCCAGCTTTGCATATTCAGAGGAGAGAGGAGCGGCATTTCATGTCTCAGGTGACCTTGTGGCATGCTGTGGGGATTTAACTCCTCACCTGGCTCCTGAGAAAGGTGAAGGTCTCTGCCTGTGATCCTGGAGAGTATCACCAAAAAGCTGCTTGCAAATTCTAGCAGTGCCCACAAAAGCATTTCCAGTGAAATGTCCAGAGATAAAGAATCTTAAGCACATAAAAGTGTTAAGATGTCAATTAATTCTGGTGATTTTAATGTTTTAATTATTCACAGTCTGTCTTCTTTCTCAAGCAGCAAAGGGTCTGAGTTGGGACTTTGTAAAGTGTCACTGCCTCTGCTACTTAAAGCCAAGTAATTGTGTTTAATTAAACTGAGCCCAACAAGGCTCCATTGTGTGACACTTGCAGAGAAGCCTGTGAAAGAGGAAATGTCAAAGATTAAACAAACGTCTTCCAAAGGGAGCTGAGGGGAGAGGTGCCACTGTTTATAAAACCAGAGCCAAGAAAAATACAATAATTAGAAAAAAACCAGGTCATATGGAAAAACAATATCCAACTTGACAATCTCTCATGCAGCTATGATTTGAGGTTCATTACTCATTGTACTCCTGCACAGAAGGCTTTTTGTTATGCTTTGTGCTAAGTCATTTTTTAATTTAAATGGAGATGGAGATGTGTTCAAAGGGTTTTTTTTAACCAAATGAACACAGATGCATTTCATGTCATTTTTGATATAAAGGTTGAATGAAGCTGCAGGGAAGGAAAACTGCATTTAATTAATCTATTTATTTATTTTTTTCACAAATAGATATGTTTCTGACCACTTTAATATTAATGTGTGGTTGGCAGGCAGAGTGTACAGGAGGTTATTTCTTTATTTGAAGCCTGGATTAATTACTTCTGAAAGAACAAAACAGTTAAATGAAAGCTCTAAAAGGTAAATATGTGTGTAAATTAGAAGGAGATGATGGGATACTGTTCCCTGTCTGAATTTCATCACAAGGACCCCAATGATGTAGCAATCTCAGATGCTCATCCAGACAGTAAGACATGTATCACTAAATTGCACTTTAATTCTCCTCTTTGGTGCTTAGAGCTGTTTTCCACCCCAAAAGGTTACAGTGCAGAAGACACAAACAGACAGTTCCATCCACACTTCCTCTCCCCATGGCCAGGTGTGTCAGGATGGAGCCTGCCCTGTCAGGTGCTCACAGCCCATCTGGAGAGCAGGGACCTTTGCCACTCCCTGAAGCCCCCACCTGCCCCCAGCTCATCCCCAGCTTGAGTGGCAGCCCAGCACAAGGCTGGTGCAGTGCCAGCTCCATGCAGGACTCTGGAGAGCAGGTCCACAGCCTGCCTGGCACAGCACCTTCTCCAGAACCAGACCCCAAGCTACCTCAACCAGCCTGGATGAGGATCAGGGACCTTGCCATTGCTGGGGAGCAGCTGGAGCTGGTAGAGTTTCTCTGCTTCTTTCTCCCCTCCAGCTCCTGTGTTTCAGCACACTCAGACAACACCATCCTCTTCTCCTCTCACCAACAGCTGTTGGCCCTGGGGCAGATCAAGGTTCAGAGGCCAAGCCTTGGGAAACCGGTTTGCCTTTCCAGTGGGTTGGTCAAAAGACCTATATTCTGCCTAAACAAAAAGATAAATGGCAGCACTCCTTTGTTCAAAAGGCCATTTGGATGGAATTAGCTCACTCACTTTATACTCTCTAACATGCCATGGAGTTCACTGTCCTGAACCAAAATCTTTGGGAAATGTGTGATAAAATAACCCACATGTTGGGATTGGAGTATTGTGTCCAGTTCTGCTCTCCCCTGTTTAAGGAGGACAGGGAACTTCTGGAGAGGGTCCAGAGAAGGGCTACTGAAATGATAATATACCTCTCTTATGTGGAGAGGCTGAGAGAGCTGAGGCTGGTTAGCCTGGAGCAGAGAAACCTGAAGGGTGATCTGATCAATACTTATCAATACTTCAAAGGTGGGGGTCAGGAGGCTGGGGCCAGGCTTTGTTCTGTGGTGCCCAAGGACAGGACTAGAGGCAATGGGCACAAACTAGCAGCCAGCAAGTTCCAGCTGAACATCAGGAGGAACTTCTTTCCTTTGAGGGTGGTGGAGCCCTGGCCCAGGCTGCCCAGGGAGCTGCTGGAGTCTCCATCTCTGGAGACATTCTAAAGCCAGCTAGACACATCCTGTGCAAGCTGCTTTAGGTGATCCTGCTCTTGCAGGGATGTTGGACTTCATGATCTCCAGAGGTCCCTGCCAACCCCTAACACTCTGCAATTCTGTGATTGCCGACTGCTAAAATCTGTCCACGAGTGGACAAAGCAGATGTCTCTTTCCATTTGGAAGATGTTAGAACCAACAAGGGTTTAATGAGGAACCCAGACCTGGAGAAGACTCCTGGGTGGTTAAGTCCAGTCCCCGAAATAGCCCCATGGCCATAAATCCTTTCCTAGGCTGAGCAGTATTATTGGCTGGCAGTGGAGGGGCTGTGGGGGGGTTGCACCCCTGTGTCCCTGAGAGCAGGCTGGTGAGATGGGAAGGGCTGTGTATCCAGCCAGGGGCACAAATCCACCTCCATACTCTATGACAACAAGGGAAGTCTCCATGGGAAGAGGTTCAGGGCACTACCCAAAGGGAAAATGGCTCCAGCAGCCTCTTGGTGATGCCAGTAATGTGTCCCCAGCCCGCTGCTGTCCTTGTACCTGTGTCTATCTTGCCCTGGTGGAAACCTTGAGGAGTCTCATCCAACAACGTCCTGTGTGGGGCTGTAAGAGCCATCATTCCTGTGGGAGCCATCATTCCTCTGATCCTGGGACACATAGGATGGATTTTTATTGAAGGTGTATTCAAATTCACTTCAACTAGCTGATAATGCTGTTGAATGTCATGCCAACAAATTGACAAATGTGGCATAAATGGTCATAAAAATGGCAAATGAGAGCCCCATGGCATGGCAGGAAATGTGAAATTGCTACAACAGTGCATGCCACTAATTTCCACTCAGCCTTGGGTGATGATAATCTGCTTGTATGTTTAAGCAGTCAGTTGATTAATTCATTGATCTGCCTACCCACTCCATGCAGAAAGGATGTTTTGGCCCATAACTCTCATTTAAAGTCTTCTTACGGGGTCTAAGGGCAGAAAATGAGTTGTTGCTTCCTCTCTGGACTGAACCAATGCCAGGTGCCAAACCCTCAGTCCTCTCTTCTCCTACAGAGCAGCAGACCATGGCAGATGCACCGAGCAGAGCCTGGCAGTGCTTGCAACGTTAGAGATGCAACTGCCTGCATGTTAAATTGTCAGGAAGGGCCCTGGGTTTGGACTATGCCAGACAGCTCTCTCCAAAGCAATTCCTGGACATGGCCAGCAGCTGCAGTTTCCTGGGACTATTTTGGATGCATCCATCCTCCTGTGGGGATTGCGAAAGTTCATGAGGTAGTGTGGGCTGCTCATGCTGCTTGGTCCCAGTGCTTGGGCATATTCCTAGACCTACTTATTTCACTGTTCAGATGTAGCTCCAAGGTGATGTTGGCCTTTGTGGGGTCCTGCCTATTGGCAGATGCCTCCAGTTGTTCCAGACCAAGGTTTCCCACAAAACCATCCTGTTCTTGCTCCACTGGTCTTCCACCTTTGGTTCCTGCAGATGTGCTGCTTTGTAGGATGCCCCTACACTCCCAGCAGTCATAGTTCTCACCTCTCTTTCCCTTTCCTGGATGACAAGAATGCAGGGTTGTGAGACATCCCAGCACTGTTAGGAGGTCTCTTCCTGCAGGAAGCTGTGGCAGCTCTAGCATACACATCACATCACCCCTTCTGCAGACCCCATCCCACATGGGTCCAGCATGCCACTCACACTCCCTGTCAGGGGTGCAATTCTCTGCTCACACCCTACTTTGAGGCTACTGCCATCCATGAAAACTATTGGGGCTGAACTATTACAGAACTGTCACCCTAAACTTGGCTTAGCAAAATATTGACCCTGATGCCCATTCCTTCTTCTCGAGCATATCTCAGTGCCTAGATGTCCACACAAGCCTGCCCATGTACCAAACATCTCAGTAACCAGCTTAGCCCTGAGTCTCATCAGCATTCTCCTCACCACACTTCTGCATTTATCTTCTCTGCTGCCCAGTCTGGAAGGTGTCTTCAGAGCCATCCAGCTTGGTTAGGATGGAAGGAAGACAGCCAGAAAGCAATGTGTTCCTCTCCAAAGCAGCCTGGTGCTTTGAGATACTTCAGTGGGTCTCCTGCCTCTCTGAGGGTGCTCCAAGGATGCAGTTAGAATTGAAAAGATTCTTCTTTCCTTGCCAGAGGCTGTTCTCTTTGCTACCTCTTAAAGCAAAGGCATTCAGTCATGCCAGGGGTCTGGTAGGGCTCCACCCTGCTGTAGGAACAGCTGAACATTTTCCATCAAAATTACTTTCAGCCAAAACTGATCTTCATCAACCCAGAAAACAGTGTACAGTTGGGGAGGGTCGAAACCTCAGAATCTCATTAAGAAAATAAGCCTGGGAAAAACCCTAAAACTATAAGAGAAATCTCAATTTTGGTTTTGCTAAAAACTGCTGGCAAATCTTGCAGGAAGCCTTCAGCAAATGTATTTGTTGTAAGCCTGTGTAAATTGCTCCTGTGAAGATACAGCTGCCCTGACTCCAGCCAGCTCTGGGGCCTCAGGGCTGGCCCAGGCACATGGCAAGCCTTAGTAGATCTGTTTCCTTCACTTGTTTGCTTGAAGTGCCTCAGGGCTGTCCTACAGGCAGAGGATACATTGAGATAACACACAGATTAATTAGTGCCCCTGCTCATGAACCCACAGAATCACAGAATCATTTGGGTTGGAAGGGACCACTGGAGGTCATCAAGTCCAACCCCCTGCAGTGGGCAGGGACATCCCCAACTAGATCAGCTTGCCCAGAGCCCTGGCAAGCCTCACCTTGAATGCCTCCAGGGATGGGAACTCAACCACTTCCCTGGGCAACCTGCTCCAGTGTTCCACCACCCTCGTGGTAACGAACTTGTTCCTAGTATCAAGTCTAAATCGACTCATGTCCAATTTAAAACCATTGCCCC
>VWZO01022185.1:452121-482119 GCA_013396975.1 Bucco capensis | reverse complement strand
GCCCCTACCCTGCCCTCCCCATCCCGCTGCCCCTGGCCAGGCCCTGGCCTGTTGCCTTCGTCTGAGCAGGTGAGCTGCTGCCTGCACGGCCGCGCTTGGCGGGCGCCGGCTGCGGCCTAGCGGCAGGGGAAGGGGGGGCGGGCCCTGGCAGCGGCGGAACCGGGGAGGGGGGTGGCGGCCTTAGGTGGAGTTTATCCCCAAGAGGGGATGCTGGGGAGAGGGACAACCGCTGAGGAGCCGAGGGGATGAGGGGAGCCTTCATTGGGGGTGCTGGGTAGGGTGGGGTGGCTCTCAGGGGGGAATGGAGGGGATAGGCCTAGCGAGGGGAACCCACCTGAGGAGGGGGGATCTGTGGAGGGAAACGGGAGTTGGGGTTGATAGGAGGGTGGTAGCCCTGATTTGGAGCGGCGAGGGCTTGAGGAGGGCACTCCCGGAAGGGGTGTTGGNCCAGGCAGGTGGAAACAGGGAGAGCTTCAGCAGCCTTGGCCAAGGGGACACAGCAGAAGGACCTCAGCCTGGCAGGAGGCTCTGTGAGGTAAGAGAAGTACAGGGGCGAGCAAGTGATGCTTGAGCTGTAGCAAGAGCAGCACCTGTGAGGTGTGAATTCTTTCTCCTGGCCTTCCTCAGGTTTGCCTAGGTGAAGAAAAAGACTCCTAGGCTAATCAAGAGAACTCTTTGAGTGTGGTTGTTCATGAATCCTATAGAATTCAGGAGCATTTGTGCTTGTTTTCTGTCATGGGTCCAAGGCACTGATTATTCTCTATGAGCTTTTGCCAGCAGAGAGCTGCAGGAAGAGATTTGCCTTTCCTCCAGTGGTAGGAAAATCAGCTATGCTGTGAAAACAAACTCCAGCTGCCCAGAGAGCTGTTCCTCTTCAGATTTCAATCCCAAAGTCTGCCAGAGAGAAAGCAGCTGGTAGCATCCTGGCTTGGAGCAATCTGAGCTCTGCTTTACCAATCAGCTGCCTGCAAATAGCTATCACCAAGCACTTCACACCAAAAAACAGCTCAGTTTGCTGCATTCAGTTCTTTCCTGATGAAGGCTGAAGGTTGCTCTGTGTCTCTATAGACAGTGGTTCTCTAAGGAGGGCAGATAAGGGGGTGTTTGGGTTAATTAAGTTTGTTAATGACCACACTTTCATTCAAAGCAAAGGATTGAGTGCTTTGCTTTTGTTCCACGCTTTACCTGATGCTCCTTTCCTGCATCCTGAGGCATTTTATTTCCTTCTCCTCCTGTTCTTACTACTCTTCCATATTTGTTCCTCCCTGTGGCTCCTGCCCTTGCTTTCTGTTCTCCAGTTCTTTCTGCTTTCCACTTCTAAATCTTCAGGTGCTGCATTTCTCCTCTTGCCATTCATTCTCCTCAGCTCATTTGTCCTTCACTCATCCTCATGGTTAGACTTAGACTGTGCTCCAGAGCTTTCCTGTTCTTCCTTAACCCCTGGTTTGCATGGATCTGATCAACAGAAACATTTGGATTTTGCCTCAGGCTGTTTAAAAGTGGATTTTCCTCTTTCTATCCCCAAATATTTCTGCCTGAAGCTAAGTTCCTTGCTTCTGTCTGACCTGTGAGGTCCCAAAAGGAGCAGCAGGAGGCAAAGTTTTGCTTGATCTGAGTGTTCTCTGTGGGGACATCTGCTTCCTGGGATAGCTCAAAAGCTTAGCTACCAAACCCTCAGTTTCTTCCTTGAGAACAGATGAGCTGCTTTGAAGAGGCTTTCAACTCCATCAGGTGTGCACAAGTGATTCCAGAAGCCATCAAAAGACACTTTTTTAGCTGAAAATGAACCTTAGGCTTGTATTTGTTCCAAAGCTTTTGGTGGAAAGGCTGCACTAAGGTCTTCAGCCTTGTAGGCCTCGTGTGAAACACTTCCTGACCTGGTCTGAGCTTCAGACAGGCACAAAAAGAGAGAACTTGACACATTTTGGAGTTAAATGAAGTCAGTTTTGTACTAGAAAGAGGTTGTGCAGCTTGGAGCAAAGTGGCTTTGCCTGAAGGTAAAACACTGCTAAGTGAGAAGTGTTATGATCTAGAGCTGCTTCTTGCCCCACCATCCTAAACTACAAGTCAAACAATCTTATCTGTGGCTTAGAAGTTAATTTTTTCCCTTTTCTAACTGGTTTGGGGAAGGCAGGAAGAAGCTGCTTTGCTTTGAAGGCACAACAATTCCCAGCTTATGCTGGGGGCTCTGCTTTTCTTCCTGCTCAGCTGGAAGCTTCTGGGCACCAATCATTTGGGGTTAAAGGTGGTGGAGGATCTCCCAAGTGCTGCTTCACTGCCTGGGCAGGTGGAGGAGGATGCAAGGGAATCTTGCTGCTAGCTTCAATCCAGGGAGACACACAGCAAAACTACACTGCCTGCAGTTTGTGAACCTTTCCCTTCTTGCCTCTTCTTGCCTTCCTTCTCTTCTCTGCAGGTGGAAATGAATAGAAAAAGCTTAGGAGCTAAGGGGAGGGGAATGTTTTCTGCTGGAGCTGGTGTAGATTTGTTTCCCCTCACCCCTCTGAAGGGTTGGGTGTTGACTGCAGGAAGGTGTCTAGTTCACTTCAATACTTTCTCTATGCAAGGAAACCAAATCTCCTGAGTGCATCTGCTGTCTGTATTTCCTCTGCTGTCTGTATTTCCCCTGTTCTCTATATTTCCCCTGCTCTCTTCAGACTGCCCTTTCTCATCTAATCCTCCAAGCTGTGCTCTCTCCACACACACACACACACAAGTCTAACTTCTCAGGTCCTTGGGCCAATTCAGATCACTGCTAATGAACATCAGTAACAATTAGGAGAACTCCTCAGCCTTTCTAAGCTGAGGAAGAAGAAGAGCATTGCTTTCAGATGACATCCTGCCCACAGCCACTCTCTAGAGGGAGTTGCTCTCTTGGCATTTGGCTTGTAGCTTCTCACTGAAGTCAGAGCTAACTTCAGAGGTGTGAGAAACAAAGAAGCTCAAAAGGTGCCTCTGCTGCTGCTCAGGGACCTGTGAAATGTTTAGATCCTAGAATCCCAGCCTGGTGAGGCTTGGAAGGGACCTCTGGGGATCAGCCAGTCCAATTCACCCCCAGCAGCTTGCCCAGCATCACCTCCAGAGGCCTTGGCAATCTCTGCACACCAGGAGACTCCCCAAGCTCTCTGGGCAGCCTGGGCCAGGGCTCTCCACCCTCACCCCAAACAAGTTTCTCCTGCTGCTCAGCTGCAAGCTCCTGCCTTCCAGTGTGTGCCTGTTGGTCCTAGCCCTGGGCACCCCTGAGCAGAGTGTGGCCCCAGCCTCTTGCCCCCTGCACCCTTCAGCTCTTGCTCAGCATGGAGCAGCTCCCCTCTGGCTCTGCTCTGCTCCAGCCTCAGCAGCCCCAGGGCTGCTGAGGAGCAGATGGGTAAGAGGAGGTTGTTGTGCCTTCCTGAGTTCCAGTTTAACACATGGAAGAGATGCAGCACATTCCCCTCCTCTTCTGTTTCAACCCTGAGGTGCCAAATTGTGTCACTGCCAAACCATTGTGGGGGTTTGGGATGCTGGGAAGGTTTGGCTTTGCTTTGCTGGTGGTGATTTGGCAGCCTGGTTGGATGCTGTGACTTGGGAAATGACAACCTTTGCTGGGCAGGAGCAGTTGGAAAAGTGACAGGGTGGGTCAGGAGAAGGTGAAATAGAGCAGAGCTGCCTGTCTCCATCACTTCTTTCAGGGAGAGATTGCTGGCTGTGTTCAAAGTTGCTACCAGAGGCTTAGTTTGATAGCATTTCTGCTCCAGAGGTCTTCCATCTCCTAATTGATGCCATGTTTTTATTGCCTTAGCAGTAAATGTGCTTGTAGCTAGGAGCAGCTGGAGACAGGCAGGATGTGTGTGAAGATGAAGAAGTCCTGTTGATTTGTGACCCTGTGGCTTGGGGTTGGTTGGTTGGGGTTTTTTTAGCCCTAAATATGCTTTAGTAAGCTTTGAGTTTGTCTTTAGCTTCTCCTTTCTGGCTGATGGGTGCCCAGGGTTGGTTCCTTGGCTTTGGAAGAGGTGGCATAGCCTGACACAGGGAATAAGGAGCCAGCTTGAGAGGAGCTGATGTCTCTCAACTCTTCCCCTGGTGGTAGAAGCAGAGAAGCTGTGGCTGGGTGCTTTTATCCCTCAAGAGTGTGACACCTTTCTCTTGGGCTCTTCTGAGGCAGCCAAGCACTCTTGGATTGTGCTGAGGAAGGAGCTGGCATCATTTGGAGGGCCAAGGGCATGCTGCAGCCAGAGAACACAACCAAAGGGTGAGAGATTTTTCATCCCTAAGAGCTGAGCAAGAAATCTTCCTGCTAAGAGACAGCTCAGCCAGTCCTTTGGGCTCAGAGCTCTCTCCTGATGGGGTTTCTGGAGTAAAAGAAAGAGATGTATGAGTTGAGAGGTTTTTTTTCCTGCTTTATATCTTGTCCTGTGGCATTTCTTATTGTAAGCAAGCATCTAATTTGTGACTTATTGCCACCAAGCCCATGTTGAAACTGAGCTCCTGGTGCAGGCAGTTGGGAAGCTGATCTTCTCTGAAGGAAACTTGGAGCTTTACTGCATAAAGTGGGTGGACAGTAGATGGCAATAGATGAACTGTCTCAATGAAAGCTGATCAAAAACCCCAGGCTTGCCATGAATGTCAACTGTCCTTGCTTTCAGAGCTCTCCTGGGGCTGGTGGAACAAGTTCTCTACCTCTAGAGGCTGGTTTCCAGTGTCACTAGAGCTTGTGTTGCTTCAGGAGGCATAGAATCAGAGGACCATAGAATGATTTTTGGCTGAAAAAGACCTTTCAGATCAAGCCTAACTGTTCCCAGCACTGCCAGCTCACCACTAAGCCATGTCACTCAGCACCACAGCTCCAGGGCTTTCCAGCTCCTCCAGGGATGGAGACTCCAGCACTGCCCTGGGCAGCCTGGGCCAGGCCTGGACAAACCTTTTGGGGAAGAAAGTGTTCCTCATGGCCAACCTGAACCTCCCCTGGTGCAACTTGACGCTGTTTCCTCTCCTCCTATGGAGAGACCAACCCCCTACCTCACTCCAAGCTTCTTGCAGGGAGTTAGAGGGAGAAGGTCTCCCCTGAGCTTCTTCTTCTCCAGCCTAACCAAGCCCAGTGCCCTCAGCTGCTCCTCAGGAAGGTTTAGTGCCACTGGCACTGCCACATGCTTGTAGTTCCAGAAGATACCTGAAAACCTGCCTCAAGATTCTAGAGGAGAACTGTCAAAGGCTGAGAGCTCCCTTGAGATGAGAGCTTGGAGGTGAAATTGCACCTTCCAGCTCCATCCTTGTGGGTGAAGGATAGCACAGCCTTATCTACTTGGGCTTGTCCTGGGCAGAGACAGGAGTTGCAATCAATCTTGGTTGATCCTTTCCAAGTCAGGAGGTTCTAAGATTGCAATGGGACAATATAGGACTCCATTCTTGAGGCAGTTTCAAGTCCTTCTTATCCTTTGGAAGGTCCTGTGATGAAACCATGTTCATACTGCTCAATATATTCATTAATGATTTGGATGACGCGGTAGAGTGTTCCCCCAGCAAGTTTGGGGATCATCCCAAGCTTGGAGCAGTGGCTGGCACACCAGGAGCTGTGCTGCCATCCAGAGTGACCTGGACAGGATAGAGACATGGGCAGGGAGACACTGAATGACATTTAACAAGGGGAAGTGTAAAGTACTGCATGTGGGAAAGAACAAGCCCATGGATCAGTCCAGCCTGGGAACTGCTGTGTTGGAGAAGAGCCCTGGGGAAAAAGCTCTGGGAGTGCTGGTGGCTAGGAGGATGCCCATGAGGCAGCAATGTGCCCTTGTGGCCAAGAGGCCAATGGCATCCTAGGATGCATGAAGAGGAGCGTGGCCAGCAGAGCCAGAGAGGTTCTTCTCCCCTCTCCTGTGCCCTGGGGAGGCCTCCCCTGGAATGCTGTGTCCAGTTGTGGGCCCCTCAGCTCCAGAAGGATAGGGAGCTGCTGGAGAGAGTCCAGCCCAGGGCCAGCAAGATCCTGAAAGGAGTGGAGCATGTGCCCTAGGAGGACAGGCTGAGAGAGCTGGGTCTCTGCAGCCTGGACAAGAGGAGACTGAGAGGAGACCTCAGCAATGCTTAGAAATCTGGGAAGGGTGAGTGTGAGGAGGAGAGAGCCAGGCTCTGCTCCATGGCATCCAATGGGAGGACAAGAGGCAATGGGAGCAAGTTGGAGCACAGGAGGTTTAGTATTAAGCTGAGGAGGAACTTGTTTGCAGTTCAGGTGCCAGAGCACTGGCCCAGGCTGCCCAGGAGGCTGTGGAGTCTCCTTGTCTGGAGCCATTGCAGAGCTGCCTGGACACATTGCTGTGTGAGCTGGTCTAGGTGCTCCTGCTCTGGCAGGGGGGTTGCACTAGATGATCTTTCTCTATCCCTGACATCCTGTGATCCACTCCAGGAAGCCTTTTCATCTCCAAAAGGTCAACTCCAAGAGCCCCAAAGTGTGTCCAGGTGAGGCTTTCTAGGTTGCTCCCCCCTAACCCTTGCTCTTCTCTCCCCTCTGCAGACTCTTGGGCACTGATGGATGTTTCCGACAGCCCTGAGCGCAACCCTTGCTCTCCTGAGGAAGAGGACCAGCAGCTTTCTGATGAGGAAGTCCTGAAGGAGAGTGCTTCAGACAGGGAACTGGATGGAGATGGTGGGCAAGGCAGCATCCTGGGAGAGGAGGAGGAGGAAGAGGAGGATGCAGCAAGCAGGAGGCAAGAGGAGAACCACTCGGATGATGAGGATCGCTTGAGCGAAGCCAAGTCTCAGGAGTCTGACAGCAGGGAGCTGAAGAGCCTTCTGCCTGCTAAAGGAGAAGAGCAGGCCAATGACCTTGGGGATGAAGCCTCCTCTGTCACCCGTGAGCTGGATGAGCATGAGTTGGACTATGATGAGGAAGTTCCTGAGGAGCCAAGCGCTGTTGCTGCAGAGGAGGATGGGGAGAAAGCTGCTGGGGAGGAGGATGAGGAAGAAGAGAAAGGAGATGATGCTAATGAAGATGAGAAAAAATCCAGCAGCAAGAGTGATGATGAAAAGGATGGCCAGGATCCCCTCAAGGGGAAGAAGAAAGAAGAAGATGACGGAGAGATTGATGATGGAGAAATTGATGTAAGTAGGAGGTAGTCTGAGGTGGGCAGAGTCCTGCAGGGAGAGCTTTCTCCTCATGTTTCACAACTGGTTGGCTCTTAAACTGCCTCCTTTGAGCTGAACATCTATGTTAGCTCCGTCCCCAGGGTGCAAATAACACACTTTTGCCTTGGAGGTAAGGACCATGCTGTCCATACAATCCAAGCATTCCCCAGCACTGCCAGCTCACCACTAAGCCATGTTCCTCAGCACCACATCTCCAGGGCTTTCCAACCCCTCCAGGGATGGTGACTCCAGCACTGCCCTGGGCTAGGCCTGGACAAGCCTTTTGGGGAAGAAAGTATTCCTAATATCCAACCTAAACCTCCTCTGGCACAGCTTGAGGCTGTTTCCTTTTGTCCCACATTTTCCTTGGGAGAGCAAACCAATCCCCACCTGGCTCCAAGCTCCTTCAGGGAGCTGTAGAGAGCCAAAAGGTCTCCCCTGAGCCTCCTCTTCTCCAGGCTAAGCAATCCCAATTGCCTCAGCCATGGATTAGGCATTCACAAACCATCTCATCAGTTGGATTTGAGAGGCTGCTGTTGTGGAGTGACTTCCAAGCCTGAGCTTCAGGTGTGTGTGGGAAGGCCTTGAGCTGGTTGTTTGGGCTCTAGCAGCATCCAGGTGTGTGGAAGAGGAACAGACAGGGCAAGGCTTGCTGGAAAATGCCTAACCAAGCATCCCCTGCACATGGTTTGGAGAAGAGTGGAAAAGAGAGGAGTGGAAAAGTATTCTGAATTGTGTTGGTGATTAGGTCAAATAGCATTTGTTTGTGTTTAGGTAGAAAGCACTGCAGCCCAGCAGTTATATTTCATACAACTTCCTCCCAATTACCTTCTTGCAGGCAGAAGAGAACAGGACAAAGTGATTCTAGCAGCAGAGTAGAAACCTTCCTGTGGGTTCCTGGGCTGGTAGACACCTTCCCTGAGTCCAAATAGAGGGAATGAAAAGCACCATGTGGAGAAACAGCCAGTCCAGAGCATTTGGCTCCCTCTGCTCCTGCTCTCCATGCCCCAAGTGCTCCTCCATGGCTAGGCTGGCTTGGGACAGAGCTCTGATCCCCTCCTGCTGAGCAGGCAAAGCAGCAGTGAGCTGGGGATGGGACTCCTCAGGCAAGCAGGGGAGGCTCCAGGCTTGCCAGGGTGGTGTTGCTGGAGAGATGCTTCTCCCTTTTTTACTCAGGAGTTGTATATTGTGGGTGGTTTTCCCCCTGTGAGAGTGCTGCACTTCTCCTCCCTGGTGCCTGCTCTTCTACACACCTTTTCCCCAAGGGTTGTGTCTCTCAGGTTCACTTAGAGGGAATTTGAGTGGTGTAGCAAAGCCCAGACAGGGGGAGGGGGAAAAATAACTCCTGCTCTCCTCACTCTGGTTCTTGATTAAAATAAGGATGCTTCCCTGTGGAGTCAGAGGCATGCTGGGGGAGCTCTGGGGGCTTTCATCCATCCACTCCTTAGCAAGGCTCCCAGCTGCCTGGTTCCAAGGAGACCTCCAAGAACTCAATGCTTTCCCCTTTTGTTCCTGCCAAGGCTTCCCACAGCTCTTTTGAAAGAGGCAGAGTGGAGCTGGGGAGAGCATTCATGCCTCAGGGAATGCTGCTGCCAGCTTGGGAGGGGGAGAACTTCCATCTCTGTGTTGGATTCTCTAGCTTGGAGTGGGGAAAGGAGGAGGAGATGAATGCAGATTTTAATTGGCATATATAAGTCTTGAAGCTGAGCTCTTGTTCAGCAGAGCACTCCTTGTGTTGCCCTCAGAGGAGAGGCTAGGAATTCATCTCTCTGGGCATCCTTTCTTTAGCTGCAGCTGAGGGATGAGGTGTTTTCTTTTCTTCCTCTCCTTCCCAGCTGCTCAAGTGATCAAAGCACAGAGCTTTCCTGATCTTTCCCATGGAGCCAAGTGCTGTCCCTGCAGCTGCTGCTTGCTCACATGTGTGTGTCAGGCTCAAAGCTTCTGGGGAGTGAAGGGAAAGCAGAGCAGGGGAAAGCCTTTGAGGATCAAGAACTGATTTCCTTGCCAAATTCCCTCTGACAGTTCTCTGCTCCTTTGCCTTCTGCAAGCTCTTCCTTCACTTCTCCCCTGCAGCCTAAGGAAGCCAAGGAGGGCTTTGTTTATTCCTGCTGGAGAACAAAAGCAAAGGGTTGGTGCTTCCAAAGAGCCAACAGCTTTCTTCTGGAGGTGTTTTGTGACTTAGTTGACACTCATCCCCTGTGGTTCTTAAGCTTTGAAGCAACCTCCATCTCCCAGAATTTCTTCCTGGGGATGATGAGGAGTTGTGTTCAAACTGATTCACAACTGGGGAGGCCACAGCTCCAATCTTGGGCTCAGGTTTGTTCTTCTCACTGCCAGAAGGATATTGAGATGCTGGAGTGTGGCCAGAGAAGGGCAAGGAAGCTGGGGAAGGGTCTAGAGCACAAGTGTGCTGAGGAGCAGCTGAGGAACTGGGGTTGGATAGTCTGGAGAAGAGGAAGCTCAGGGGAGACCTTCTCACTCTCTAACTCCCTGCAAGGAGCTTGGAGCACTGCCTGTTGCAGAGATGCTGAGGAGCCTCTTGTAACCTCCTCTTGCTTCCCTCCTGTGTTTCTTGCTGCAGGGTGTCTTCTCAGTGAATGATATTTGAGCACAGTGGAGAGGGAAATGTCAAGTCACTGCAGAAAATTCTCCAGGTGCATTGTCTCAGCTTCTCTCTCACTCTCTCTCTCTCTCTGTGTTCCAGGATGATGACTTGGAAGAAGGAGAAGTGAAAGACCCCAGTGACAGGAAAGTGAGGCCACGTCCCACCTGCAGGTTCTTCATGAAAGGTAAGGACCTGCTGGAGTGCTTGGAGGAAGCCAAAGATGCTGTAAGGCATTAAGCTGCTGTCTGCATGCCAATCTGTGCCTCAGGTGTCCTCAGGGTTCCTTGGTGGCCAGATGCTGTGTTGACATAAAGCAAAAAGACTGAGAGGAGACCTCAGCAATGCTTAGAAATCTGTGAAGGGTGAGTGTGAGGAGGAGAGAGCCAGGCTCTGCTCCATGGCATCCAATGGTAGGACAAGAGGGAATGGGAGCAAGTTGGAGCACAGGAGGTTTAGGATTAAGCTGAGGAGGAACTTGTTTGCAGTGCAGGTGCCAGAGCACTGGCCCAGGCTGCCCAGGAGCCTGTGGAGTCTCCTTGTCTGGAGCCATTGCAGAGCTGCCTGGACACATTGCTGTGTGAGCTGCTCTAGGTGCTCCTGCTCTGGCAGGGGGGTTGCACTAGATGAGCTTTCTAGGGCCCTGCCAACCCCTAACATCCTGTGATTTTGTGAAATATGCCCCGAAAATGGCTTGGCCAGAGTGTGAGGAGTTTGGTAGAAGCAAACTAAGGAGAACTTGATAGTGGTTTTAAACCAGAATGGAACAAACCCTGCTGTGGAATGTGGAATGTTTAGATCACTAAATCCCAGCATGGTGAGGCTTGGAAGGGATCTCTAGGGATCATCCTAGTCCAACTCACCCCCAGCAGCTTGCCCAGCATCACCTCCAGAGGCCTTGGCAATCTCTGCACCCCAGGAGACTCCCCAAGCTCTCTGGGCAGCCTGGGCCAGGGCTCTGCACCCTCACAACAAACAAGTTTCTCCTGCTGCTCAGCTGCAAGCTCCTGGCTTCCAGTGTGTGCCTGTTGGTCCTAGCCCTGGGCACCCCTGAGCAGAGTGTGGCCCCAGCCTCTTGCCCCCTGCACCCTTCAGCTCTTGCTCAGCATGGAGCAGCTCCCCTCTGGCTCTGCTCTGCTCCAGCCTCAGCAGCCCCAGGGCTCTCAGCCTTTCCTCCTCACCCTTCCCAAGCCACACAGAAAGCCCTGGGGATATTTTCCTCCAGGGACCTGACAGGCTGAGGTGTGCCAGTGGGCAGCACTTCCCCAGTGCTGAGGAAGTGGTCAGCTGGAATGCAAACTAATCCTTGTGTCAATAGGAGCTTTTTCCTCAAGGCAGCAGGTTGCACCACAGTTGTGAACAGGAATGGGGATCGTCAGCCTCAGCTGGAAGGAGTGGCAGTAGGAAATGATGAAGTGGATTTTTTTTACTGCCTGTAAAACCTCAAACTGGGAACTTTTCACTCTAACCAATTGTATTTCTTTCCTAGTTCTTTTCATTAGGACATTCCCACTACACAACAACTTCCAGGGACTCTCCTGCAACTCATTTTTGAGTGCACAGAGTGGGTTTTAGAAGAGATTTTCTTACTGAAGCTGCTTAGACCTTGGTGACACTTCCTGCCATGAATGTTTGCTCATTCCCTTGCTTTTATTTCCCATCCCCTGGAGCAGGGTGGAGAACAGGGTGGAGTTTCCTTGTCCTCCTTGCATCAGCAACCTGTGCAACCTAGGGAAGTGCTCAGGGGCTTTCCAGAGCCATCAGCATCACTCCTTAGCTTCCTGTAGCAAACTGAAACATGAAGGTCTTCCTGATGATGAGGATGATGGAAGAGGGAAGTTCCCTCCACAAGGAGAGGTGTTTGTTGCTGGCTCCCTCAGCATGATGTAGGCCTTGGGCTTGCCCAAGTGCAATGTCCTGCTGCTCTTTGCTTTGCTGTGGCTTGGCTTGGCTTCAGAGAAGGTTCACATGTGCTGCTGCTCACTCCTGAAAGGCTTTTTCTTGCCACCAAATGAGCTGCTTCTCACGTGGCACCCAGGAGACATGCAGAGTTTTGTCCTTGTTGTGGTTGTGTTTGTCCTGTGGCATTTATGAGGAGAATCCTGGAATTGTTTTAGTTGGAAGAGACCTTTCAGGTCATCAACTCCCAACTGTTAGCCAGCAGTGCCACGTCATCACTAAGCCATATTCCTCAGCTCCATGGCTTTTCAACCCCTCCAGGGCTGGTGACTCCAGCACTGCCCTGGGCAGCCTGGGCCAATGCTCAACCACTCTTTCCAGAAAGAAATTGTTCCTTATGTCCAACCTAAACCTCCCCTGGCACAACTTGAGGGTGTTTCCTCTCATCCTATGGAGAGACCAAGCCTTACCTCACTCCAAGCTCCTTGCAGGGAGTTGTAGAGAGCAAGAAAGTCTCCCCTGAACCTCTTTGTCTCCATGCTAAACAAGCTGAGGTGTGAAGAGTTCACAGGCTTATTATTGCATTTGCTTAATGATGTGTCTGCCTCCATCCCTCCTTTCTCCAGAAGGTTCTTGTAGCTTCCTCCATCTGTGCCTGGATCTGTTTGTCCTCTCTGGGAAGATGGTGGGGATGTGTGTGAAAACAAGTCAATCTCCACAAAGTTGGAGAGAAGAGAAGTCTTACATCTCCAAACCACTATTCCTTGATGAGTTGGAAAAGGGTTTTGAGGCTGAAGAAATGCTTCCTGGAGGCATCCTTGGCTCTAACAGCTCTCTCTTTCCACAGGTCACTGTACTTGGGGCATGAACTGTCGATTTATTCACCCTGGGGTGAATGATAAAGGCAACTACTCGTTGATCTCCAAGCCTGAGCCCTTCTCTCCCAATGGTGCTCCTCCCATGGGCCCTCACCCACTGATGCCAGCCAACCCTTGGGTAAGGAATATCTTTTCTGCCTTATTGATGGCTTCCTGCTCTAAGAGAAGGGAAGGTTTTCCTTTGTTTATGAGCTAGTATTTTCACCAAATTCCTTCCAGATGGGATTTTTAAGAGATGGGCTTGAAGTTGCTAGGAGAAGGGAAACATTGTCCCTGTGTGTCCCATGTTGATGCGTCTCTGGGGTGGCTCTTTCCTAGGGGTGAAAAGCATGAGTTTGCTACTTAAAAACTAATGTGAAGTTTGTCTCCTTCCCCTTTTCCCAACCTTTTAAGCAGGGAGGCCCAGTTGTGGATGAGATCTTACCTCCACCCCCTCCAGATCCCCCAACAGAAAGTGCCTGGGAGCGAGGCCTCCGGCATGCGAAAGAGGTGAGTGCCATCCATGCTCAGGATGGGGGTGAGCAGCTCCAGAACCCCCTGCCTTGTGTCATTGGGAGCAGGGATGCTAGAAGAGCTCTTTTGGGAGAACATAGCATCTAAGGAGAGCCTTAGAAAGAGCTTTTTCTTCTTGCTTTTCAACCTGTTAACTGTGTCTTGCAAGAGGAGCTGACGTCCAGGTTTGTTACTTCCATTCAGATGAGTGAGGGGAGTTTGTGGCCCTAAAGGGCAAGCTCTCCACAAAGCAAAACTTAATAAGCTGATCCCATTTCCAACCTTTGGAAGCTGATCCCATTTCCAACCTTTAGAAGCTGATCTAATTTCCAAACCTTAGAAGCTGATCCCATTTCCAACCTTTGTAAGCTGTTCTCACTTGATAAACTGATCCCATTTCCCTTCCTTGGGTACCTGTTCCTCTAGGATCCATGCATCTGATCACTGCAGAAACTGAGGTCAGCATGTGTGGCACTTTTCCTTACCTGTCTGCTGCTGTTCTTGTGCTGATGGAACACCTCTGTGTGAGGAAAATCCAGTGGGATTTCCAGGAGGGAAGGTGTTGGAGTTGAAGAGCAACTTTCTCCCTAGAGAAGGATTTGTAGCGCTCTGCGGAATGTTTTCTCTTCACAGTGTGGTTCTTTTATTCTGGCAGGTGTTAAAAAAGGCCACCATGAGGAAAGAGCAGGAGCCTGACTTTGAGGAGAAGAGGTTCACTGTGACCATAGGAGAGGATGAGAGGGAATTTGACAAGGAAAACGAGTTCTTTCGGGACTGGAATTACCGCATCACCCGCGATGTCCGAGACCCAGCGTAAGAGCCTCTCTGTCTCTCCTGCTTTTGCTGGCTGCAGTGGTTGGGCAGGGAAATGCAGTGCAGCATGACAATCCCCACCAGTTAATTCCTTCCTCCTCTCCTTCAGGAGATGGAAAAAACTTCCTTGAAGCAGTGTGTGCACTGCTTCAAAGCTCGAGCTGCCTCTGCGCGCTACACTTGGACACTTCCTTCCCTCACAGTCAACTTTAAACCTTCCTCCTTTCAGTTGTCCACTGCCTCCCTCACAGGAATGCATTCCTCTGTCTTGTTTTCTCCTTATTTTACTTCTTTTGGAGTTTTAAATGGCCAAAGTCAGAGCTTCAGGGCAGCACTGGTGCTGGGTGTTTATTTGCCAAGGCTTTGACACAGCAGCTGGGCTTAAAGAGCTGAACCAGGCCCAGCTAAACTAAACCACCTTTACTAACCTAGTTAGACATCTCTTTACTAACTCTTCAGGAAGGCACCAGCCAAAAAAAAGCAAAGCTGTGAACTGCTCGGGCATAGCCTGGGCTATAAAACACCCTGAAGTGAACTCTAGGTGATAGGGTTTTGTTCTGGAGGTAATATTAAACCTCTTGGAGCTCTCCAACACCCAGAAGAAGGTGCAAGGATGACTCAGTCAGCTCTCAAAGATTTGCTTAGTAGGTTCTTGAGCCAAGAAGTGGAATGGAAAAAGAGTTTTTGAGGGAGAGAGAGTTATGTCCTGCAGCAACACAGGTGAATCTCTGTCTGTCTGTTGCTCACACATCCTCTGTTCTTCCTAACACCTACAGATCCTGGATGATTTCTACTCACTCAAAGAGAGAAAGGATTTGCAAGGCTTGCTTTTGTCTGTTTGAGCTCTGAAAAGGAGCAAGTGAAGCTTTTTGCTCAGCAGTTATTACTTTGCTCTGGAGTACAACTCCTTTTCCCTGGCCTAAAAAGAAGCAACCTACTCTGTTCTGCAGCTTGAAACACAACTATTACCCCCACATGAAATCTTTGCCTGGGTAGAAATCACTCTGTATCTTGCTTTTGTCCAACTGAAAGGCTTCTGAGGACATGTTATTCCCAGTGTTTTGTGGCTTGACTATGTGGTAGTTGTATTTTCTGCTTGGATATAAAAAGTAGCATCCATATCCTAGTTGTTTTCTGCTACTGGACTTTGATTTCTTCATGGATTCAAGGGGAAAAAAAATGTTCTGCCTGTAGTCAGTGTTAGAATGATAATTCAAGCCCTTGGATGGATGACTGTGGCACTCCAATCCTTTCTTGGTGTGTAAAAAGCAAGAGTTGGGAAGCTGCTGCTGCTGTCACTTATAGAGAATGGTGATTTTTCTCTCTTCCCACACACACACACACTGAGTGCACAGTTTTGGGCACCTTGCAGCAAGCTAAAGCCCTGCTGGTGCAGTTGAGATGTTCCTAAATGCTTTCAGGACTGTTTGGGATGACAGATGGAGATGTCTGAAAGAGTTCATCAATCCCTTTTTCTCTTTTCTTTGGAAAACTATAGGGAGGTGGACATCAAAGAAAACATTAACTATGGGTAAGCAGGTCTTGGATTCTAGTTCTGTAAGAAAATATTCCCTTTCCTTTCTCCATTGTACTCCTGAAAACTTCCTAGGCCACAGAGCCACTCTCCCATCAGCTGTGGGAGGCAAGTTAGGAACCAAATTGGGTCTATTTCACCTTTTTTTGGGGGGGGTGACACCAATTATTCACCACAATTTAAGCACTGAAGGATCTAAATCCACAGCACTGGTGCTTATTTAATTGAGCTAAAAGTCCACAAATGGTCTGGGAAGGGGATGAGGAGATTGGGGCTTGAGGCTGGGTGTAAAAATCAAGTGTTTCTTTTTTTTGGGGGGGTAGCTTGAGGTTTTTCCATGTGTCTCTGAACACCTGATGTCCCTGAATGGAGACACCAGGAGTTTGTTGCTGAATTAAGAATCAAGATTCCCTTGGTACTCTGCTCCTTGGCTTATTTCAGGCCAAAACAAGCTGGAAGAAGCACAGCTAGCAGCTTGGTTGCAAGGCAGCATTGAGATCTTAGCCTGCTTGAGATGATTTGGCACTTTTCCATATGCAAAGTGAGCTCTTCCTTGCTTTTAGAAGAGAATCTGGACTTGGGGAGCACTTGCTTTCTCCTCTCAGTCCTGCCACTGCCTCCTCTGTGGCCCTGGAAGTTTCTTATCTCCTGTCCTCACCTTGCCACTGGCTCTGAGCTTGTCACTCCAGACATTTTGGGAGCTGCAAACATCCATTCATGTTCCATAGGCATCAACAAACAGAGGCAATATTGCCAACTGGAAGAGGAGGAGGAGGAGGAGGGAGAGCTTTACATCCTGTTCCTCCTCAAAAGCAGCGAGGTTTCTCCCAGTGGGAAGCTCAGCATCAGCTCCTGTGTCCCATGCTGGTGGCACTAGGTTGTACCCAATCACCTCAGGTGGCCAGGGGAGTTAGGAGATCACCATCCCATCCCCTTTGTGATGTGAGGAGCTGTGTGTGTGTCCATGGCTAGCAAAGCCAGCTGGGATTCAGGGAGGCAAAGCATCATCTGTGCCATTTGCAGAGGTCTGAAGTGGCTCTAGGAAGCAGGGAGGTCTTTCTGCATGTTTATTTGATTTGAAGGCTGAATTGGGGACTTAGAGTTTCCTTTGGGTGTGTTTGTCAGGAAAGGTTTGTGCTTTTCTCTGATAAGCTTCCCATCAAGCCAGGTTATTTGGGATATGTGGAAAGCACAGAGTCGGGAAGGTGGGAAGAGAGCTCTAAGCTCACCAAGTCCAAGCATCTCTATCATTCCCATGCCACTAATTCATGGCCCTAAGGAGAGCATCTAGATGTTTCTCCAACCCTTCCAGGGATGGTGATTCCAGCATCTCCCTGGGCCAAGCCTTCACAACCCTTGGATTGCAGCAATTCCTCCTTGTATCCAATCTAAACCTCCCCTGGCACAACTTGAAGCCATTCCAAACCCTTTTGTCCAGTCCTGTGCCACTGAACCTGGCTTTTCATGTAGAATACTTAGCGTTCGTGTGTGTGTGTGGTGACAAGGTGACCTTTTCCCTCTCTAACCTTCCCTGTTTTTCCATTGTAGGCTTGATCCCTATGCAGATCCCTACTATGACTATGAAATAGAGAGGTTCTGGCGTGGTGGGCAGTATGAGAACTTCAGGGTTCAGTATACAGACCCTGATCCCTACAGAAACTACAGAGTAAGTAAGGTAATACTCCTTCCTGTGCATTCATTCCCTTGCAGCTTGCTTCCAGGTGCTCCTGCTGGCTTGGCATGTTGTTCCCAGGGCATTGCTTGAAATGGGAGTTCTTGTGTCTGTTCAAGATGCTTAATCATAGAAGCATTAAGGAAAATGATGGAGTCCAAGGATTAACCAGCAGTGCCAGGTCCCTCAGCACCACAGCTCCATGGCTTTCCAACCCCTCCAGGGATGGTGACTCGAGCACTGCCCAGAACAGATTGTTCCAGTGCCTCCTAACCTCATGTCCAACCTAAACCTTCCCTGGTGCAACTTGAGGCTGTTTCCTCTTGTCCTTATCACTTGCTCCTTGGGAGAGGATCCCTACCACACTCCAACCTCTTGCAGACAGTTAAATCCTGACTCAGTTAGTGTCCAGATCCAAGGATTGGAGTATATTCAGCATGTGTGAGCTGGGAAGATGATTCCTCCTCCCATGCTGTGCAGTGCTGACAGCCACAGCCATTATTGGATGAATTAGGGAGGGAGTTTCCAGCCATTAACCTGGAATGTTTTGCTTGGTAGCTATTAGGAGAGCCAGAAAGGATTAGATTTGGACAGACATGCTTTGTGAGGCTCTGGCATGATTGTCCACCATTGGTAGAGTTGTATCTGAGTTGAGAGAGAAGAGGAAAGCACCAGCCAGCTGCTACAATCCAGTTTCTTTGTAGAGTTCTTTGTCAAGTTCATTAGCTTGTTCTAAACATGATTAGCAGGGAGAGGAAATCCTTCTGAACATCACTGCATGTGTATTTAATAAGCATAAGAAGCCAAATTCATCTTTGAATGTTGCCTTTGGAAATTCCTGATGCTGTAAAGATGATCTGCTGGTTCCTTCCTCTCTGCTTTTTGCCTGCTTGGCAAATGGGGATGGCCAACAAGCCCCAGATTGGGTGACAAAATCCCAGCCCCAGCATGGTGGAGATTGGAAGGGACCTCTGGGGATCATCCAGTCCAATTCACCCCCAGCAGCTTGCCCAGCATCACCTCCAGAGGCCTTGGCAATCTCTGCACACCAGGAGACTCCCCAAGCTCTCTGGGCAGCCTGGGCCAGGGCTCTGCACCTTCACCCCAAACAAGTTTCTCCTGCTGCTCAGCTGCAAGCTCCTGGCTTCCAGTGTGTGCCTGTTGCTCCTAGCCCTGGGCACCCCTGAGCAGAGTGTGGCCCCAGCCTCTTGCCCCCTGCACCCTTCAGCTCTTGCTCAGCATGGAGCAGCTCCCCTCTGGCTCTGCTCTGCTCCAGCCTCAGCAGCCCCAGGGCTCTCAGCCTTTCCTCCTACCACACATGCTCCAGTGCCCTCAGCATCTTCCTAGCCTCTGCTGGACTCTTTCCAGCAGTTCCTTGTCTCTCTGGAACTGGGGAGCCCAGAACTGGCCCCAGCATTCCAGGACTTTGCCAAGTGTCTGGAATCACTCTCCGATCCCCTGCCCTGTCCCTGCTGTCCCAGGAGGTTATCCCCACACTGTCTCTTTTCTCTTTGAAGGAGCGAGAACGGGAGCGGGAGCGGGAACGCGAGAGCAGACAGCGCGAGCGGGAACGCGAACGGGAGCGCGAACGGGAGCGGGAACGGCGCCAGCGGGAGCGGGACCGCGAGCGGGAACGGGAGCGTGACAAGGAGCGGCAGCGGCGGAAAGAGGAGTGGGAACGCGAGCGGGAGCGAGTGAAGAGAGATGAGAAGGACAGACAGCACAGGGAGCGGGACAGGGAACGCGACAGGGACAGGGAGCGGGACAAGGAGAAGGAGAAGCCAAAGCCTCGCTCCCCGCTGCTGGCAAGGTAAGTGTGGGCTGGAGTGGAGGCTTGCGGGTGGGTTAGGTGGGGATGGGGAGCTAGGCCTCGGTGAAGCCGGGCCGCGCCAGAGCGCTAGGCCTTGGCGGAGCTGGGCCAGGCCGCATCAGAGCCGGGCTGCGCCGGAGCCGGGCCAGGCCGCACCAGAGCCAGGCTGCACCAGAGCTAGGCCTCGGTGGAGCCAGAGCCGGGCCACACCAGAGCCAGGCTGCGCCGGAGCTAGCCCTCAGTGGAGCCAGGCCGCGCCATGCTAGAACCAGGACTCAGTGGAGCCAGGACTCAGTGGAGCCAGGCCGTGCCGGAGTGCTAGGCCTCGGTGGAGCTGAGCCGGGCCATGCCAGAGCCAAGACTCAGTGGAGCCGGGCTGCACCGGAGCGCTAGGCCTCGGCGGAGCCAGGCCGGACCACGCCAGAGCTAGGCCTCAGTCAAGCCGGGACTCAGTGGAGCCGGGCCGCACCACGCCGGAGCTAGGCCTCAGTCAAGCCAGGACTCAGTGGAGCCGGGCCGCACCAGAGCCAGGCCTTGGTGGAGCTGTGCCACACCGCTCCGGAGCCAGGCCTCAGTGGAGCCGGGACTCAGTGGAGCCAGGCTGTACTGGAGCTAGACCTCAGTGGAGCTGGGCCGTGCAGGAGTGCTAGGCCTAGATGGAGTCAGNCGGGCCGCACCAGAGCCAGGCCTTGGTGGAGCCGGGACTCAGTGGAGCCAGGATGTAGTGGAGTTGGGCCGTGCGGGAGCACTAGGCCTCGGTGGAGCCAGGGCCGGGCTGCACCAGAGCTAGGCCTCGGTGGAGCCAGGGCCGGGCTGCACCAGAGCTAGGCCTCGGTGGAGCCAGGGCCGGGCTGCACCAGAGCTAGGCCTCGGTGGAGCCGGGCCTCGGTGGAGCCAGGCTGTGCCAGAGTGCTAGGCCTCGGTGGAGCCGGGCCAGGCCGCACCAGAGCCGGGCTGTGCCAGAGCTAGGCCTCGGTGGAGCCAGAGCTGGGCTGCACCAGAGCCAGGCTGCACCAGAGCTAGGCCTCAGTGGAGCCAGGCTACGCCATGCCAGAGCCGGGCCGCACCGGAGTGCTAGGCCTCAGTGGAGCCAGGCCGCACCGGAGTGCTAGGCCTTGGTGAACTTCANGAGCCAGGCCGTGCCGGAGTGCTAGGCCTCGGTGGAGCTGAGCCGGGCCATGCCAGAGCCAAGACTCAGTGGAGCCGGGCTGCACCGGAGCGCTAGGCCTCGGCGGAGCCAGGCCGGACCACGCCAGAGCTAGGCCTCAGTCAAGCCGGGACTCAGTGGAGCCGGGCCGCACCACGCCGGAGCTAGGCCTCAGTCAAGCCAGGACTCAGTGGAGCCGGGCCGCACCAGAGCCAGGCCTTGGTGGAGCTGTGCCACACCGCTCCGGAGCCAGGCCTCAGTGGAGCCGGGACTCAGTGGAGCCNCTAGGCCTCGGTGGAGCCAGGGCCGGGCTGCACCAGAGCTAGGCCTCGGTGGAGCCAGGGCCGGGCTGCACCAGAGCTAGGCCTCGGTGGAGCCGGGCCTCGGTGGAGCCAGGCTGTGCCAGAGTGCTAGGCCTCGGTGGAGCCGGGCCAGGCCGCACCAGAGCCGGGCTGTGCCAGAGCTAGGCCTCGGTGGAGCCAGAGCTGGGCTGCACCAGAGCCAGGCTGCACCAGAGCTAGGCCTCAGTGGAGCCAGGCTACGCCATGCCAGAGCCGGGCCGCACCGGAGTGCTAGGCCTCAGTGGAGCCAGGCCGCACCGGAGTGCTAGGCCTTGGTGAACTTCATTGGCTGTTAGGTAGAAGTTGTTCCCCAGGAGGGTGCTGAGCCACTGGCCCAGGTTGCCCAGAGAGGTGGTGGCAGCTCCATCCATCCATCCCTGGCAGTGTTGGGGCTGGGAGCAAGCTGCTCTAGTGCCAGGTGTCCATGCCCATGGCACTAGATGAGCTTTGAGGTCCCTTCCAACCCTGACAATGCTCTGATTCTCCACTGGTCAGAGTGGAGAGAAGATCTGTGTTGTCCACAATCCATGGGTGCAAGTGGTGGTTTTACAAAGAAGGCAAAGCTTCACGTGAGCCTTGGTGGCCACTAAGTGGAGCTCAAGTGTTAGGAAGAGCAGAGTGTGCATAACCTGACTCTCTTCTCTAGCCTGGATGGTCAGCTTGTCCCTGCTCCTCTGAGGTGGGATCACAGTATGGAGTCAGGCCTCTTGCCTCTGACCTGTGTGAAGGAGAAAATTGCCCCAAACAGCCTGAAATGCTAGGAATTTCCAAGGTGAATCCTATTTCATTCCTCTGCCAGTTCTTTCAGGACTGTGGCTTCCCAGCAGCCTGTATATTGAGCACTGGGATAGCTAGCAGAGCTCAACAGAGAACTTGTCTTGGAGAAAGTTCTCAACTCACAAGGTCTTTTGGTTCCAAATCAGAGAAAAGCAGCCAATTTCCTGCTAAAGGACATCTCCCAGGAGAAACTACTTAGTCAGGGTGTTGGAAACTAGTGGCAGGATGGAGTCTGCTGATGGTGTGGAAGGAACATGGGGGCACAGAAGCTTTTGGATGTGCAGGGATGCTGTGTGGAGCTTCTCCTCCTGGCTGATGTCTGGAGTGTTTCTTGAGTGCTAGAGGAAGGTGTGGAACATCATGAGCAGGAGGAGAAGGATATTTCACCTAAGAGGAGGGAAGCTGGAACAAGGTGCCCCATGGAATTGTGTGTGTGTGGTGTCAGGGGGGAGTTGCTTTTAATCCTGCATCTGACTCAGAATTCCTTGCATTCCTAGAAGAAAAGCTGAAGGGTTCTTTGGATGAAAACCCTGTGAGGAAGTCAGAGTTGGAAGGTGTCAGAGTGGTTATAGGAACACATCTAATTACAGGCTGCATTTGAATGACAATCTTCACTTCCAGCCCTAACTTGTGCCCCTCACTTGACCCCATTGTTGCTTGGTGCTCTCCTTGGGTTCCTCCTGATGGAAGAGATTTTGCTGCCCAGAAGCATGTGACAAAGATGAGGAGGAGGAGGAAGAAAGTGACATCAGCTGCTTGGCAGCTCAGGTTGTTAGTCATGAACAAATCAGCGTGCCTTGTGCTTGCTGCCTGCTTGCTGATTGCTCCATCCCTGGCCACTGGTGCTGGGTTATGGGTCAGGGTTTGGGAGGAAGAGCTGTGTGCTGCCTAGGAGCAGAGGCTGTGTTTGCCCATCAGCAAGGATCCATCTGAGCCTGCTGCCTGAGCTGAGAGGTGGGATTGCAGTCTTGATGACATGATATGCCCTGTGGATACAGGTTTGTTGGCAGAGACCTTTGGGATCATCAAGTCCCAACTGTTAGCCAGCACTGCCAGCTCACCACTAAGCCATGTTCGTCAGCACCACATCTCCAGGGCTTCCCAACCCCTCCAGGGATGGTGACTCCACCACTAGCCTGGGCAGCCTGGGCCAATGCTTAACCACTCTTTCAGTGAAGAAATTCTTCCTAATATCCAACCTAAACTTCTCCTGGTGCAGCTTGAGGTCATTTCCTCTTCTTCCTTGGGAGAAGAGCCCAACTTCCATCTCTCTCCAGGCTTCTTGCAGAGCTGCAGAGAGTGAGAAGATCTCCCCTGAGCCTCCTCTTCTCCAGCCTAAGCAAGCCCAGTGCCCTCAGCTGCTCCTCAGCACACTTGTGCTCTAGACCCTTCCCCAGCTTCCTTGCCCTTCTCTGGCCACACTCCAGCACCTCCATGTCCTTGTGGCAGTGAGGAGCCCAAAGCTGAGCCCAGGATTGGAGCTGTGACCTCCTCAGTGCCCAGTGCAGGAGGACAATCCCTGCCCTAGCCCTGCTGCTCCAAGGCAGGATGCTGTTGGCCTCCTTGGCCCACTGCTGGCTCCTGTCCAGCTGCTGTCAGTCAATCTTCTCAGGTCCTTTGCTGCAGGACAGTTTCCAGCCAGCCTGCCCCAGGCCTGCAGCCTTCCTTTCCCTCTGTTGAAACCTGGAGCAACAACATCAACATTTACAGCTGTGTGGATGTTGGCAGAGGAAAAAAAAGAAGTGGTGACCAAGCTTTTTGACTCAAGTGAAAGCACAGCACAACTCCTTTTCCCTTGAAGAAGACATCCCTGCTGCAGCTGTTGGTGTTTGCCAACACTGCATTCCTCAGCAGCCTCGTGTCATGTTCCTGGTGTGACTTGAACTCAGGGCAGTGCCACTTGAGCTCACGTCATCTCTGGGACAGGCTCTCAGCTTCCTGGTGGCACCACAGTGCTTCCAGCTGTCTCACCTTTCCTCCAGATACCTGCAGAGGAGCAGGAGCTTTGGCATCTTATCATTAAGCAGCTTCTGAGTTTCAGGTGTAAAATGCTTTCTGGGCAACTTAGACCAGTGTGTCAGCATCCTCCTGGGGAACAACTTCTGCCTAACAGCCAACCTAAATCTCCCCTCCTCAAGCTTGGATCTATTCCCCCTAGTCCTATCCCTACCTGACATCCTAACAAGTCCTTCCCCAGCTCCCTGCAGATCCTGGAAGGCCACAGGAAGGTCTCCTGGGAGCTTTCTCTTCTCCAGACTGAACAATCCCAACTCTCTCAGCCTGTACTCCTGCCTCTGCTCATCCTCATGGCCCTGCTCTGGACACCTTCCAGCTATTTCATGTCTTCCAGAACAACCTGTTGATAGACTCCAGGTTTATCCCACTCAGTAGATCCCAGATTTTAGCAAGTCCAGGCTTTCCCAGCCTCACATAGGGAGATGAGGGGCTGGCTAGTGCCAGGGCAGCCCGTTAACATTCCAGCCTTGTTCTTCCCTAGGAGAAAACTGTTCCATAAGGATTGTGCAAGCAGCCAGGAGCTTGGCCAGAGGATGTGTGTGTAATTACAGGTGGATGCTGAACTTCCAGCAGAACTTCCTCAGGTTGGAAGCTGGAGGAAGGGAGAGGCAGACAGACAAGAGTGCAGAGCTGCAAAGGGATAAAGAAAACTCCAAAAGCTAATAGGAACAGGAAAAGAAATTCCAGTCTACTGCAAGCAGGAAGGTTTCAGCTGAGCTCTGAACAGCAACAGAGAAGTGAAGGCTGATAACTTGCTGGCCTCACTGCTTGCTAGAGATAAGATTGTAAACCCTCATGGTGGCAAATGTTTCTCCTGGAGCCTTGGAAGAGGCTGCAGTGGGTGGGATTGTCCCACGTGGATTGGCTCCTTTGTGTGTGTGTGTGTGTGGCTTTGGTTCAGTTAGGGGTTGGGGGTTTTTTTGAGTGCTCCATTGCTGCTTTATGCTTTGGGTATTGGGGTTTGTTTCTTTAAGCTTGAGAGGAGCACTCCCAGAAGTTTAGAAACTGAGTTTGCAGTGCCAGTAAAATTGTTGCTCATCCTCCTTCTCCCTCCTCAGGCATTGAACACTTCAAACAAGCCAGGACACTTGAGGGCTCCCTCTCCTCCTGCTCCCCAGCTCCACAACAAGTTCTGCTGTTCCAGGCTATGAGTGATTTTGCTGAGCTTCAAATTCCTGCTTGATTTCTCTTCTCTTACAAGTCTAGCTCACTACTGCAGGGCAAAGCCTTTCGGGGTAAAGAAGTGGCATGACAGACCTTATTTGGAGAGATGTAGATGTTCTTACCCAGGCAGTTGGCCTTTAGCTGTCAGCAAAGACAGAGTTATTTACTTTAATCCCTCTTTTATTGCCCAGATCTTTGTCCCAGCAGCATGCAGGTGGATCTGATTGGTTCAGGAGGACATTAAGCAATGCACTTAGTGTCATGGGACCTGTTAGCAGTTAGAGCTACTGGGGAGGGCAGCAGGCTCTGTGTGGCTGGAGCAATCACATACTGGAGTGTTGGGGCCAGTTCTGGCCTCTCCAGTTCCAGAGAGACAAGGAATTGCTGGAGAGTCCAGGAAGATGCTGAGGGCACTGGAGCATGTGTGGCAGGAGGAGGAAAGGCTGAGAGCCCTGGGAATGCTGAGGCTGGAGCAGAGCAGAGGCAGAGGGGAGCTGCTCCATGCTGAGCAAGAGCTGAAGGGTGCAGGGGGCAAGAGGCTGGGGCCACACTCTGCTCAGGGGTGCCCAGGGCTAGGAGCAACAGGCACACACTGGAAGCCAGGAGCTTGCAGCTGAGCAGCAGGAGAAACTTGTTTGTTGTGAGGGTGCAGAGCCCTGGCCCAGGCTGCCCAGAGAGCTTGGGGAGTCTCCTGGTGTGCAGAGATTGCCAAGGCCTCTGGAGGTGATGCTGGGCAAGCTGCTGGGATTGGACTGGCTGATCCCTAGAGGTCTCTCCCAGCCCTCCCCGTGCTGGGGCATTCTGAGATGGCTACTGGTTCCTTTCCCACCTGGGTTTCCTCTGTAGGGATGAAGCTGCATGGCAAACTGAAATGTATCTCCATTTCTCTAGCAAGTTTGTCCTGAAGAGATTAGAAAGAAGTTGCTCCCCACAAGGGTGGTGGAACACTGGCCCAGGTTGCCCAGGGAGGTGGTTCCCATCCCTGGAGGCATTGCAGGTGAGGCTTGCCAGGGCTCTGGGCAAGCTGCTCTAGTTGGGGATGTCCCTGCACACTGCAGGGGGGTTGGACTAGATGAGCTCCAGAGCTCCCTTCCAACCCAAACCATTCTAGGATAGTAAATCTGCCCTCCAAGTTCTTTCCATGCAGTTCAGTTTGGTTCAAGGCCCATGCTGCAGAGCCCAACATTTGTGAGGTGCTGCTACCAAGTGAGATGATCAGGAGAGGTGACTCTTGTCCTTAGAGATAGCCCAGAGTCCAGCCAGGAGGAAAGCAATGTCAGCAAGGGAAGCACCAATCCTGTCTAAAATCCTTTCCCAGCAAAAGCACTTGGTGTTTCTTTCCAGCTGCTGTGAGATGGTCAATCCAGTGATGTGTTCCCTCAGCAGAGCTCACCCTTGGGTTATTTCTTTCAAGCTAATCCCTTGGGATGAACCCATTAAAGAACAGGATAACCTGGAGTCTGAACTCCATGCTTTTGCAAGTGTTAGAAAGTGTTGGCATGAGGTTGAAGAGATAAAGGAATGCAACTGGAATGATTCATGTTTGTGTGTGATCCCAGACCAACTGAACTCAGTTGTAATTCTAAGTGTTCCTGCCTTGTTTTCCTCTTTCCTGATGGCTCCTAGTGGTCTCCTCATGCTGCTGGCTTGGATCTGCTCCCTGTTTGAGGAGCATAGGGAAAGCAACTCAACTCAAGCTAGGTGATAAGCTTAGTGATAGCATCTCCTCTTGGCTAAAGGTGATGCTGTAGACTGCTGGGGAGGTTTGTTTGTCTTCTCTTAGTTTTCCTTGTGGAAATGCCAGCTGTTTCTTGAGGAAGAACTCCTTCCCTGTCCCAGGAGGAAGAGGAAGAGCAAGAGCAGGCAGGAGAGACAACTCTGTGCTCTTGCTGCTTTCCCGTCAGGCAGCATTCTGAATTAGTCTTTACATCCATGAGAAGATGCTGAGGAGGGGAAGCAGCCTCCATCAAGAGACAAAGAGATTTGCTCTCCAGGGGTGTAAGGAATTGAGGGAAGCAAATAACTTCCCAGGCTGAAACAAGGCTACTAGAGCTCTGCTCAGAAGAGGATTTCCCTTCTCTCCACATAGACAACATGCTCTGTGTGGCTCTTTGGGCTCAGAGTTAGGCACAACATCCCAAGGACTTGTTTACCTCTCCATTGCTTCTTCTGGAAGCTGATCCAACAGCTCTTGCTTTCATTTGTGCTCCCAGTTTGTTTTGGGGAAGAGAGTGATTGCAACCAACAATCTCCTTGCAAAATCAAAGCAGCACAACTGCCCAAAATGGCTTTGTGGAGGAGTTTTGGTTAGTCTTCCAGACTAGGAGAAGGGTTTGGTAAGGGAATGAAGATGAAGGGCATGGAAAGACTCAGATGTGGTTGTTCTTTTTTTTTTCCCCTTTGGTGTTTGAGAGATGGAATGAGTGAGGAGCTCTCTCACCCACACTGGGTTTCAGGAGAGCCTTGGAGAGAGCAGGGCAGGATCAATGCCATGTGGAGCACTTTTTCCATCAGAAGAGGCTCTCCAGGCCTCAAATGCTCAGCCCTTAGGGGAGATCCCAGCTCAGATAGCTTTATCTACCTGCTGGGATGATTTCATCCTGGAGGTTCAGATCATATCTCCACTATTGAATTTCAAAGCCTCTCTCCATCAGACTTTTAAGAAGTCTTTTTGTTTGTTTTCTTTTTTTTTTCCCTTTTAATCCCCTGCTTAACTCTGTTTGAGATCAAACTGTCTGCAGAGAAGCAGATCCTCTCTGCTCAGAGATTCCACCAGGATCAGGCAGCAGCAGCTCCCAAACTTCAGCATTTCCTGTCACAAACACATGGAGAAGATCAGAGAATCATTCAGGTTGGAAAAGACCTCTAAGATCAAGTCCAACCATCAATCCAACACCCCCCACACACACCCCCCATGCCACTAAACCTTGTCACCAAGTGCCACCTCTATGTAGCTATTAAGTCCTTCCAGGGATGGTGACTCCAGCACTGCCCTGGGCAGCCTGGGCCAGGCCTGGACAAGCCTTTTAGGGAAGAAATTGTTCTAATATCCAACCTAAACCTCCTCTGGCACAACTTGAGGCTGTTTCCTCTTGTTCCTTGGGAGAAGAGCCCAACTTCCATCTCTCTCCAAGCTCCTTGCAGGGAGTTAGAGAGTGAGAAGGTCTCCCCTGAGCCTCTGGATTAAACCATCCTCAGTTCCCTCAGCTGCTCCTCAGCACACTTGTGCTCTAGACCCTCCCCAGCTTCCTTGCCCTTCTCTGGCCACACTCCAGCACTTCCATGTCTTTGTGGGAGTGAGTGAGGAGTCCAAAGCTGATCCTACATTGGAGCTGTGTCCTCCCCAGTGCCCAGCTGTAGAATATAGGTTGCTTTGGGGAGCCACATGAGTGACTTTATTATGCCAAGATGAGGGAAAGAAGTCTTCCACTGGCAGAGTTTCTTTTGCAGCACTTGCAGATCCCTTCCCAGGTGCTTTTCCACCTGGCTCTCCTCATTCCTCGAGTCCATTTCCTCTGGAAAATTCCACGGACTCAGAAGGAAAACTCATGGCAGCGCTGCTGACGCAACGCTGCAACAAACACAGAGGCTCTGAAGTCATCAGTGGCCTTAAATCATCAGTGGACTTTCCTCCTGGAAACAAAAAGGGAGCTGCAAGTGGCAGCCAAAACAGGAGCCCTGGAGCCAGGCTGACGTCACCAGGGAGCGTGGGTGATAAGCTTTGCCATGGCCCACAGAGGAGGGAGGGAGAAGGAAGGAGATATTTTTTTCCCCTCAGCAACCTGATTTTCCCCTCTTAAGATCAGGAATGTTTGGGTGTCATTTGCATAACAGCCAAGAAGGAAGAGTTGAGCAGTGTGTGGCTTTGCTTTTCCCCCCCCCCTCTCCAAGCTCTTGTTGACGTGCATCCCATGAGCTGGAGGTGGGAGCTAGGCTCTGCCTTGCCAGCTGGAGCTGCTTTGGTTCCTCCTCTCCTTGCCAAAGCCACGTTCAGCTTCACTTCTTTCCTTTGATTGCCATCATTAGATTCCTGCCAAATCTGCTTTCACTCATTCCTGCTGGAAAAATGAAAGCATTTGGTTCTTTTGGAGCTTTGGAAAGAGTGAAGCTCTGCAATTTGGTGATGCAGGAGGGAGGGATCAGGCTTTGAATCCCTCTGTCACTTTGGTAGGGTATAGGCTTCCCTAATTAGGGAGTTAATCCTCAGATATAGGAGATGTTCCCTAAAAAAAGCAGGATTTGGAGGCAGGGAATCCCAAGTGTCCTCTAGTTGTTGGCTTTTCCTGTGTGAGGATGATGGGCTGAGGATCATCTCCTGGGAAGTCCTCAGGCACTCTGAAAGCTTCTCTTGCAGACTCTCACTGAGATGTTAGTGTAAGATGGATGCATGGAAAGCTGGCTGGCTGGATGCTGAGCATCTTGGCAGTTGCTTCAGCTTCCTTTCAGTTCTGCCTCCTGAATTACACTGGAAGAGATGAGCCAAGTGGCATCAGATAGCAAGTCCTTGTGCTAAGTTCAACAAGTTTCTTTGGTGATGCTACATGCATCAGCATGCAGGTGTAGCTCTTGAGGAAGCACTTGGAAACCTCTCCTTTCTTTTCTTGGCTCTAGCCTGCTCAGGTGTTTATTGCTGAGTCAAAAAGCTCCAAGCACATCCAGAAATGAGGCTTCTGTTGTGGTTTTTCCTGGAGAAAGAGGGGGGGAAAAAAACCAAACCCTTTCCTCCAGAAAGTGACTTCATGGAGAGAGAGAATTGCACCTAAGCAGGTAATAGGGGTAAGGAAGGAGATTTGCTTGTATAGGCATCTTTGCTCCAAGCTTGTGTCCAACGTGGGGAGTTCAGTCTAGGTTATTTCCACCTGGACTTGGAGCTAAGGTCCAGCTCCCAGGATCACAGAATCATTTGGGTTGGAAGGGAGCTCTGGAGCTCATCTAGTGCAACCCCCCTGCAGTGGCCAGGGACATCCCCAACTAGAGCAGCTTGCCCAGAGCCCTGGCAAGCCTCACCTGCAATGCCTCCAGGGATGGCAACTCAACCACCTCCCTGGGCAACCTGGGGCAGTGTTCCACTGGGGAGCAACTTCTTCCTAATATCCAGTTTAAATCTACTCCTCTCCAACTTAAAACCATTGTCCCTTGTCCTTTCCCTCCAGGCCTTTGCAAACAGGCCCTCTGCAGCCTGCTTGGAAGTTCCCTTTAGGTCCTGGAAGGTCACTAGTAGTTCCCCTGAAGCCTTCTCTTCTCCAGGCTGAACAATGCCAGCTCCCTCAGCCTGTCCTCAGAGCAGAGGTGTTGCAGCCCCTGAGCATTCTCGTGGCCTCCTCTGCACCTGCTCCAGCAGCTCCATGTCCTTCCTCAAAATGCTTGCAGGGGTTAGATAGATGATATTCACTGTGATTATGTGATAAAGAATAGGCCCAGGCCATCCAGATTCCTCAAGATCTCATTCCAGGTCATCATCTTCCAGCTCTTATTCTTCCTCCACGATGGAATTGTGGCTCTAGCATGAAAAAAAATTAGACCAAGGCCTTGCAAATAACATGTGCTGTGTTAAAGAAGTTGTGTTAGAGCAGATGCTACCTGGTGAATAATGCTGAGCCAGAACCTTGCTTGGAACTCCCTTCCAGGTTTTGTTTGCTGGCTGTGTGGAGAAGCTGTTCCAGAGTCATTCCGACCTCAATCCCTTCTCCTAGTGCCTGCTGGCTGTGTGGAGAAGCTGTTCCAGAGTCATTCCAACCTCAATCCCTTCTCCTAGTGC
>VWZO01022185.1:406098-427973 GCA_013396975.1 Bucco capensis | reverse complement strand
ATTGAGGGGGTTCAGGGTGGGGGGGAATGGGGTGGGGAGGGGGCTAGAGGCCAGCCCTGAGCTCACTCACGCTGCGTGCAGGATGGCTCGGATGTAGTAGTTCCTGGTGAGAGGCCCAAACACCTTCAGCACTGCTGTCAAGTACTTCTGGCCACTGCAGAGCAACATTTGGGGAGGGGGGGGGTCAGAGGGGATTTCCCTCCCCTCCCACCAGGGCATCCCAGCTCTGCTCAAATCCTACTGGTTTCCAAGCCCAGCGTTGTGTCTCTGTGTTTGGGAAGGGGGTGAGGGGTTCCCAGAACCCCCCCTCCAGTGCCAAGGCGGGGAGGTGTGTGGGGGGGGACACACATCACTTACCACCTCTCCATGGTGGAACCCTTTTGCCTCTTGCTCCTGGGGTACTCAAGCAGGCAAACCAAGACACCTGCTGCACTGCAGGGGGGGTCAAGGAAAAGGGAGGCTCCGAGCCATGATTAACCCCTAGGCATATCCATCACCCCAAAACCAGGGCTGACTGGGGCAGGAATAGAGGGAGAGGGGCCCAGATTGGGTGAAGAGGATGTCTCCCTCCNTGGCAGTGCTGGGGAATGCTTGGACTCCATCACCTTCGAGGTCTCTTCCACCCCTAACGATTCTCTGATCCCCCCCATATCAGAGCAGGGTTCTCCCCACATCCCAGGCATCTTCTCCACAAGGATACATGGCATAAGCTGCAAAGTACCAGCCCTTGAATTGCCCTGCCACAGCCACAATGCCTCCTGTCAGCATGACTGTGGGGACAAGAACAGGGCTGCTGAGCTCCCTGCCTGAGGGGACAGACCCCCCAAGCCAGGAGGGAACCCCTCAAACCTGGGATACAGCCACACAAACCCAGGATTAGGGCCTCAAGGACCCCAATGTGTAGGATGCCTTGGATCTAGGAGAGGGAACTGAGTGGCTCCAGGCTGGGAAAGCTCTGGGGAGAGGTTTTGGGCTCCATGGGCACCTGCTGCCTGCAGCCACAATGCCCTCTGGCTGCTCCTGTGTGGGCAGGAAAGCTGGAGAGAGGGGGGGGAAGGAAGAGGAGGAGGAGAGGGACAGAAGAGGAAGAAGAGGGGGAAGAGGTGGATGAGGGGAGAGAGAGAGGGGAGAAGAAATGAGGATGAGTGGGATGAAAGAGGAGGAAGAAAAAGGGAAAAGAAGGGAAAGAGAGGGAAGAAATGAGGATGAGGGGGATTAAGTGGAGAAAAAGGAGGAAGAAAGGGAAAAGAAGGGGAAGAGAGGGAAGAAAGGGGGAAGAAGGGGAAGAAAGAGAAAGGGATGAGAGGGATGAAGGGGACAAAAGATGGAGGAAGAGGGGGAAAAGGGGGACAATAGGGACTTGGAGGGACAGAAAGAGCTCCAGAGGACGAGAGGGACGAAGAGAAAGAGGAAGAAGACGGAGAGGGACAAGGAGGAAGAGGAAGGAGCCTCTCGCCCTGTTCATCTCCAGCACGGAGGGGACTTCCCGGCTGTCCCTGACACCTCCTGCTTGTGCCAGCATGGAACATACCCCAAACCCCCACATCCCAGCCCCTCCATCCTCACCCCTAGCCCCAAATCCCCACATCCCGGACCCTCCATCCTCACCGCTAGCCCAAAACCCCCACATCCCGGCCCCCCCCCAGCCCCAGCACTCACTGAGCCCCGAGGCCAGCGCCTGCTCGTTAGCCCACATTGCCCACTCGATCTGCCCCATGGCTCGGTTCGGTTCGGCTCGATCCGATCCGATCCGGTTGGGCTCGGTTGGGCTCAGCCCCAAACCCGGAAGGAGGTTCCAATGTAGCCAGGGGCTGGCCACGCCCCTTCCCGCAAGTCACGCCCACTCCTGTGCAGGCCACGCCCCCCCGAGGCGACACTGGGCACGTGGCTAGGGACGGGATCAGCCCCACAAGGGACACAAGGGACTAGGGGACGTGTTTGGGTGACAAAGGTGTTGCAGAGGGACAGGATCAGCCCTAGCAGGGACATGTGAAGGACAAGATCAGTCCTGCAAGGGACACAAGGTGGGGAAGACAGGATCAGTCCCACGAGGGACACATGGGGACATATGGGGAGCAGGAGTAGTCCTATAATGGACACAAGGGGACAGGGGACATGGGAGGGGACGGGAAACATGTGAAGGGACAGGACCAGTCCCACAAGGGACACATGAGGACACGTGGGAGAGACAGGATCAGTCCCACAAGGGACATGAGGGGACAGGGGACATGTGAGGGGATAGGATCAGTCCCACAAGGGACACAAAGGCATCAGGGACATGTGTGGGGACAGGATCAGTCCCATAAGGGACATAAAGGGATAGGGGACATGTGAGGGGACAGGATCAGTCCCACAAGGGACACAAAGGCATCAGGGACATGTGGGGGGACAGGATCAGTCCCATAAGGGACATAAAGGGATAGGGGACATGTGAAGGGACAGGACCAGTCCCACAAGGGACACATGAGGACACGTGGGAGAGACAGGATCAATCCCACAAGGGACATGAGGGGACAGGGGACATGTGAGGCGACAGGATCAGTCCCACAAGGGACACAAAGGGATAGGGGACATGTGAAGGGACAGGACCAGTCCCACAAGGGACACATGGGGACAGGGGACACGTGGGAGAGACAGGATCAGTCCCACAAGGGACACAAGGGGACAGGGGACATGTGAGGCGACAGGATCAGTCCCACAAGGGACACAAAGGCATAGGGGACATGTGGGAGAGACAGGATCAGTCCCATAAGGGACACATGGGGACAGGAAACGTGTGGGGACAGGATCAGTCCCACAAGGGACACATGGGGACATGTGAGGGGACAAGATCAGTCCCACAAGGGACACAAGGGGACAGGGGACGTGTGGGGACAGGCTCAGTCCCACATGGAGACACAGGATCAGCCCCACAAGTGACATGAGGGGACAGGAGACATGTGAGGGGACAGGATCAGTCCCACAAGGGACACGCATGGGGACGTGTGGGGACAGGATCAGTCCCACAAGGGACAAAGGGGACAACTGGTGGGCCAGAACCCGTGAGGGGTGACAGGCCCAGGTGCCTTTTCTCCCCACAGAACCCAAACATCTCCAAAGTGCACCAGAAACTCTCTTATTTCCTTACAAAAGAGTAAAAAGCAGCCCCGGGGGTCCCTTCCTGCCCTGGGGTTGGGGACACTTTAGCACCCTGAGGTGCCCAGGTGGCAGCAGCAGAGTCCCCTGGCTGTGTCCCGGCTGCTCCTCAGCATGGCAATCCATCTGCTCCCAGGAGGTGCTGGCTGCCATCATCCACCAGCTGGGGACCAGGGCCAGGCTGAGGGGACAGCAGGTGGCTTAGGGACTGTGGGGCACCTCTGGGCTCCAAGAGGCCACCTCAGAGTGATGCCAGTGGGAATATGGCTAGGGATGAAGTTTGGTGCACCCTTGGGGATAGGGATGAGGTCCCCACAGAGCCCTGGGGATGGGGACAGGGCCTTGTGCACCCTTGGGGATAGGGATGAGGTCCCCACAGAGCCCTGGGGATGGGGACAGGGCCTTGTGCACCCTTGGGGATAGGGATGAGGTCCCCACAGAGCCCTGGCGACGGGGACAGGGCCTTGTGCACCCTTGGGGATAGGGATGAGGACCCCACAGAGCCCTGGGGATGGGGACAGGGTCTTGTGCACCCTTGGGGATAGGGATGAGGTCCCCACAGAGCCCTGGCGATGGGGACAGGGTCCTGTTTATCCTTGGGGATAGGGATGGGGACACTGTGGACATAGATGGGGTCCCCACAGAGCCCTGGGGATGAGGAGAGTGTCCTGTACACCCTTGGGGACAGGGATGAGGTCCCCCACACCCCCCTAGGGACTGGGAGAGCAACGAGGCCATCAGATCCTCCTTGCAGAAGGCAGGCAGATGACCCCCCCACCCCATTCCCTCCCCAAAGCCCCCCCCCAAGCTACATACCTTGGTGTGCAGGATGTACCTGACAGCTCCTGGCAGTGGCTCTGTCCCCAAGGCCTCCAGCAGCTCCTGTGGCAGTGATGCTGAGCCCACAGGCAGCCCCCTCACAAACCTGTGGCATGACCCAGCCCTCAGTGCTGGCCATTTCCCACCACCAGCAGCACCATCCCACTGTCCCCCTTGCCCAGTTTGGCCTTACTGGTCCCCATTGGTGGCTGGGGGGAAGCTGTGTCTCACCACCTCCACAAACTGGGCCACAGTGTCAGCCAGCATGAAGATGACAGCGTTGGGGCCAGCATCAAAGGTGTAGGCTACCTGGGGGAGGATGGGGTCAGGGAGCATGGCACCACAGCAAATTGGGAGCCTTGTGGGGGAAGGACACGGGGCTATGGTGAAGGAGAGGAGCATGGCAAAGTGGGAGCCCAGCAGGTACCTTGGTGCAGCCGTGGTGGGCATTGAAGCGATGTGCCAGGGTGATGATGTGCCGTGAGATGTCAGTGAGGTAGAAGATGGGAGGGAAGGTGTCCAGGCAAGTGGCATGGAATTGGTTGCTGTCCTGCATGGTGAGCTGCCCAAAGCCCTCAAAGTTCTTCTCCTGGATGTGCTGCACCATCAGCTCCAAGCGTTTTGGCACCACCACCTCTGCCCGGTGCTGCCACAGCAGGCAAGTCACGGTCACCCCCAATTTGGGGACACCCACACAACCCTTTGAGCTTTGTTTAGGTGGCCACAACCACCCTGTCCTCCCTCTGTGCAGCCCAGCATGGAGAAATGTCCCCTCCCTTCCAAAGGACACAGGACCTCATATCCTACCCCGGGTGGGATCAGGTCTGTTATCCCCATACCTTCAGCAAGGCGCTGGTGTCCACGCTGGTCTGCATCCCTGCTGTGCTGCTCACCTGCTTCTTCTCCCCACTGACCTGGGGTGGGGACAGACAGCGGTGGGACGTGACCCTCCCTGAACCCCCCACCCCACTTTGTGCTGTGAGAGCTGCACCCACACACAGTGCTGACGTTCTCCCATCACCAAGCTGGAAGGTGATGTCTCCAGTTACCCTTACCACCAAGATGAGGACCCTGAGCTCTGGCCAGTGCGTTTCTGGGGCGACCTGCTGGGCCAGACTGTCCTTGCCATCAGGCCTCTCCCCTTGTTGCCACTGCACGAAGCCACCCAGCATGCTGCGGCACGCGCTGCCCGAGCCGCGCCGAGCCACCTCTGACAGCTCCCCCTCCACGCCATAGAGCCGGGCCAGTGTTGAGACTGCAGGCACAGGAGAGGCTCAGAGATAGGGACAGTGCTGTCCCCCTCCTTTCCCTGTGCCCCCCCAGCTCTCTGGGCACCCACCCAAGCAGGCATAGCCAGCAGCAGAGGAGGCCAAGCCAGCAGCGGTGGGGAAGTTGTTCTCGGAGGCAATGTGGATCTTGTAGGAGAGGTTGAGGGGAGCCTGCTCCTGGCTGCTGCCACCTCGGCGCTTGCGGGCCAAGCGACGCACTGGTAGGGGACAGGAGAAGAGCAGGGGGAAGGGTGAGGGGGTCAGAGAGTCATTGAGGTCAGAAAAGACCTCTAAGATCATCGAGTCCAACTGTTAACCAGCTCACCGCTAAACCATGTTCCTCAGCACCACAGCTCCAGGGCTTTCCAACCCCTCCAGGGATGGGGAATCCAGCACTGCTCTGGGCAGCCTGGACAACCCTTTCCATGAAGAAATTGTTCCTCATATCCTAAAGCTCCCCTGGCACAACTTGAGGCTGTTTCCTCTTGTTCCTTGGGAGAAGAGCCCAACCCTCACCTGGCTCCAAGCTCCTTGCCAGGAGTTGGGAATAGCAAGAAGATCTCCCCTAAGCCTCCTCTTCTCCAGCCTAACCTAGCCCAATTCCCTCAGCTGCTCCTCAGCACACTTGTGCCCTAGACTCCTCAGCTGGCCAGGGGTGCCCAGGGTTGGGGTCACTCACCCTCTCGCAGGCATGCCTGCAGCCTGGGGTGCCCAATGTCAGCCTCCTTCCCGTTGAGCCACAGTCGGTCCTCTGTGAAGTCTCGGCTGGTGGCAGCTGTGGTAGTGGTCTTCAGCTGCCAAAGAGATGGGGATGGGGGCTCAGCACCCCTTGTGCTGAGGCTGGGGGGGGTAGAGGAGCCACCCTGAGCCCGCACCAACCTGGTCCTGGTGCAGTGTCACGCTCAGGGAAGAGTTGATGGGCAGGATCAGGTCATTGTCTCGCTTGCCCCCTGCAACAGAAGGCATGGCATGGCATGGCATGGCATAATACCAGCTGACAGGGCATGGCACAGTATGGCATGGCATGGCATGGCACAGCTTGGCATGGTACAATATCACTTGGCATGGCACAAGGCAGCATGGCACAGCTTGGCACAGCCTAGCATGGCACCGATGGGCACAACACAGCCTGTCATGGCACAGTATCACTTGGCACGACGCGGCACAGCTCTCCACGGCCTGGCCTGAGCTCAGCCTAGCCCATCACGGCCTCTTTGCTCCCTGTCAGCTCCAGGCAGGTGCCAGCCCCGTGCCCTCCCCGGGGGTCTTCGCCTCTTCTCGGGCTCCCGAGGCCCGAAGGGTGGGTCCTGTCCCACCTCCCCTGCCGGGTCCGGTACTCACAGTACTTGATGACGGCGATGTTGACAGGGGCGGTGCAGGTGACAATGGTGACCGGCCGCTCCTCCGCCATCTCTCCGCTGCCTCTCCAGCTGCTGCTCCCGCCTAAGGCCTGAGGGCCTCAAGCCCCGCCCACGCGCCACCCACGTGACCGTCACCTGTGGCGCCTTCCGCCTCTGCCATTGGCCAGCGTCGCAGCGCCCGGCGCCTGACGTCCAATAGCAGCGATCGGACCACGGACAGACCCCGCCCCCTGCTGGCGCTGGGATGGGGATGCTGAACGCGCCATCTTGGAGACGGGAAGCAGCTGCGCATGCGCCATGAAGCCACGCCTTGGTCCTCGTGACCCCAGTGCTCCCCAGAACTCTTGTACCCGCAACACCTCAGCGCTCTCCATATCCCCCTACTCCCAAAGCCTTCTGAGCCCCCACTAGCCTAATATCTCCAGTACCCCAACACCTTCACAGCCCCCAGTGCCATCCCAGTATCATCTCACTGCCTTTCCAGTGCTCCCAGTGCCTTCAGCATCTCTTCAGTGCTTAAGTGTCCCCAGAGCCTCCAGTGCTCCTAGTAACCCCAGTACCCCCTACGACACATTGTCCCAGTTCCCCCAGCACTCCCCTAGTGTCCCCAGTGCTCCCTCCCCCAAACCCCTTTACCCCTCACCTGACAATGCTCCCAGTATCCAGCTGCACAGAGCCAGCTTATATCCCTGGGGAAACCCTGACAGCTCTAAGCTGGGGTGTTTGGAGCCAGGATACCTTCCAACAACATCTACAGAAGGCCAGCAGTGCTTTGGGGACAAGATGTGTGGCCAAGTGTCCTCCTTCCAAGAGCCAGGCTCCAGCTTCCAGGGACAGGGCACAGCTGCCAGCAGCAGCACCCATAACTAGGAGGGGAATGCTGGGAAGAGCAAGGGGAAATCTCCCCTCCAAGAGATGCCAGGCTGGGGGGGCACCCACCCCAGGCACATCCTGCATCCCAGAAGCAGGGCAAGAGGCCACAGGTGGATGAAACTGCCTTTATTGAGAAAAAAATGGGTTGCTACAAATCACATCCAGTACTTCTGGATGCTCCAAATCACATCCAGAATTCAGTACTTCTTCTTCAAAAAACAGGAGGTGTCATTAAAAGGTCTAGTTCTGCAAAAAAAGGGGGAGGGGAGGGGGGAGGGTGACATACACACCTAGGAGCACAGCCAGAGCCCAACCTGGGCCAAGCAAGGAGAGGCAGCAGCTGCCTTCAGCCCCTTGGCCTTAAAGTGCTTTACAAAAGCAGTCATTGCTAGCCCCTGCTCTGGTGCTGGGGGGGGCAAAAAAGGAAGAGGAAGGAAGGAAGGAAGAAGACAGAGAGCTCTGATGGAGGCTGCTCCAGGACCTGAGGGTCCTAGCTGAGGATGGGGCAGGGGAAACAAACCCTCCTTGGTTCCTTTACGGAGATGTCAGGCCCTTCCATCCCACCAGGGACTTGCAGGTGTCACTCATGCTGGGCTGGTAAGAGAAGAAGAGCCTGTCACTCCTCACCAGCCTGAGCTCCAGCCCTTCAGGGCTATCCTGAAGCTCACAATTCCCAAATCCCAGCATGGTGAGAGGTTGGAAGGGACCTCTGGGGATCATCTAGGCCAACTTTCCTACTAAAGCAGGGTCAGTCCCAGCAGCTTGCCCAGCATCACCTCCAGCTGAGGTTGGAATCTCTCCACAGGAGACTCCACAAGCTTCTCCTCCACATCTCTACTCAACAAAGGGAATAACTCAGGAATCCCCAAGAAGAATCCCCTCCAGGTGCTTCCCAGGCTCCCACCTGTTGTCCTGGGCTCCCAGCTCAGCTCAGATCCACAGCATCTTCATTTGGTTGAGGGTTTCTGTGTAAAAAATAGACTTTCTGAATAAGGTTCCATAAAAATACTCTGGTCCCCAGGGGTGAGAGATATTGCAGCAGCAGCAGCAGGAAGGAGGAACAACTCCTGCTCCAGAAAACATGGAGAAGGCAACACTGCCCAGGGATGTAGAAAAACAAATGCCAAGAGCTCAGTTTTCCCCAAGAGCCAGGTCCAAAAGGAGGAAGGGGAGAGCTCCACCTCCAAGCAAGGGCAATCATCTCACCCCCTGGCATTCATCCTGTCTGGGCAGCAGCAGCAGGAGAAAGAGGAGACAACTCCTGCCTGCAGCAGGAAAGGAATCAGGAGAGAGCCAAGTCTCTGCAAATAGCCTTGTAGAGGTTCAAAAGAAGCTGCTCCAGGTCATTTTTCTTCCTGTTCCAAGCAGGATGCTGCAGTTCCAGAGCAGGCATTGTGTGGTTTGAGGTCCCTATTCCACTGCAAACAGAGAGGGTGAAGAACAGATGGTGCCAAAACAAAAAAGCATCTAAAGAATCAAGAAGAGCTGGATACAGGTAGAGCAACTCCGGGTAGGAAATGCCTGCAAGAAGCCGAGGCAAGAGCCCAGCCCTTGGGCACCACCTCCTCTCTCCTCCCAGCAGGGGGATGGCTCTGCTCCCTCACTGCCAGGAGGCTCCACCTTCCACCAAGGTGGGGATTTGACCCGGAGAGGAGAGGGAGGACAGGCAGCAGCAAGGTCTCCGGGCAGGAGGAGGAGGAAGAGGATTAACGAGGTCCATGCCTCCCTGTGAGGAAGGCTGAGTGTGCAAAAGGAGTCAGGGTGGGGAAGGGAGGTCCAAAGCCTCAGTTCTCCGAGAGGGACAGTGCCAGGGCAGCCTGCAATGCTGCCTCCTCGTCGATGTTGTAGTCCTAGGGAAAGAAAGGAGTGGTCAGGAATGCTTGGGGGTGGGGAGAAGTCTCTCTTCATTCTTGCTCTGCCATCTAGCAGCTTTGTACTAACAGCAGGAGGCTAACACAACCTCTCCTGCATCCCTGCTGGCTGATCACACTCCTTACTCCCACACAGGAAGGGTCAGCAACCCCCACCCTGATGGAAGGATGGGAGCCAGACCACTCTCCTTAAGCCCCAAAGCTGGGCTGCTCCCCTCCCACTGCTTGGGAAACCTCAAAGAAAAGAGCTTTTGTGTTAAAATCCCTCAGGGGAAGAGTTAAATGGAGCAAACTCATCTTCCAGGAGAGCAGAAACATCTTCCTCTCCTCCTGCAGAGTGTCTGAGGAGAGCCAGCACACCCTGGAGCAGGCATGGAGCCCAGCAAGAGGAAACCATCCCTCTCTGCCCTCCCAAGGAGCTGCACAGCAGGTCCTCCTTTCATCTCCCAGCTGCTTGGTGCAAAGACAGAGGCTAGATGAGCCTTTGTTAGAGCTCAGACCCATGCTCCACTCACTCCTCAGGAAGGTGAACTCACCACGAAGGTGTCATAGGAGAACTTGTGCCTGTGGAGGAGGTGCTGGAGAAAGTTGGCACTTTTATAGCTGGGATCCCCCCAGGGCATGGCTGAGCAGACTGGGCACACCTGCAGTGGGCAAAGAGCAATGGGTGGGTAGAGAGTCCTTCAAGCTCTACCTGCTGGAGAGGTGAGGAGTGGAATGTGCTCAATCAGGAGCACCCCTTGGTGCACAGAGCCTCTTTTACACACAGGTGAGCACCTCTGAGCTGCAAGTTCATCACCTTGGCTAAGCCAGTGAGGATGGAGAGGGGAAAATCCAGCACCTTCCCACCACAGGGGGATGGAGGCAGCTCAGTTGCTGCCTCCACAAGGCTTTCAAACCCAACTCAAGCAGCTGGAAACACAGCTGGACTTCACACTCTGCACACTAGCGGCCTCAGAAGCAACAACTGCTATGGTGAAGTGGGATTTCCTGCAGCTAGCCCTCCCAGAACCATCACTCACCACTTTGTTGGGGTCATTCCTGTGGTTCTCCATGCAGTGCTTCACCAGCTCCTGCTGATCCAAGTTCCTGGCCCCACAGTATGGGCACACGAAGGTCGAGCGATTGGGAATGTTGCTAGAGAGAGAGAGCAAGGAGGAGTTGAGATCCCTTGGGAAGGGACTGGATTGACTCCTGCCAAACTAACCCAGCTCAGAGCAGCTTCTGCCCAACCCCACTAAAGGCTGAACCACTCTGGTTTGCTCAGTCCTTCCCCACACCATGCTCTGAAACATGCAGGGGTTGTAGATGCCAAGAGGGAGAAGGTGCTGCTGGTTCTTGTTGTCATTAACCCAGGAGAAAGTAAAAGAAAGCCTTGGGTTTTAGGGCTTAAAACAGAGGAGGGAGATGTTTCCTTACCCAGCATGTGGCAATACCTGGGGATAGGCTGAGAGGTAGGGACAACAGGAACAAACTTGGGGCAGTTGGCCATCTGCTCCTGCACCTTGGCGCAGGACGAGACGTGTGAGCGCATCTTGGCCAGGGTCACCTGGAGAGAAGGGAGGAGAAACATTCCTGGCCTTTGGATCAGCAGCCTGGAGAAAGAGCTAGGAGGAGTGGCTGGCTCCCTGCCAGGCTCTGCTGCCATTCAGGGAGAGCTGCAGAGGCTGAGAGCTGGGGGAGAGGAAGCTCAGGCAGTTCCACATGACAAGTGGAAAGTCCTGCCCCTGAGGAGGAAAAACCTCCTGAACCTCCGGGGTTCTCCATGGAGAAGGAGCTGGGAGTGCTGGGGGACAAGTTCCCCTTCAGCCAGCAATGTGCCCTCATGGCCAAGAAGGCCAATGGACTGCTGGGGTGCAGGAAGAAGAGTGAGCAGCAGGGCAAGGGAGCTTCTCTTCCCCTCTCCTCTGCACTAGTGAGGCCACAGCTGGAGAACTGGGGCCAGTTCTGGGCTCCCCAGTTAAAGAGAGACAAGGAACTGCTGCAGAGAGTCCAGCAGAGGCTAGGAAGATGCTGAGGGCACTGGAGCATCCGTGGCAAGAGGAGGAAAGGCTGAGAGCCCTGGGGCTGCTGAGCCTGGAGCAGAGCAGAGCCAGAGGGGAGCTGCTCCATGCTGAGCAAGAGCTGAAGGGTGCAGGGGGCAAGAGGCTGGGGCCACACTCTGCTCAGGGGTGCCCAGGGCTAGGAGCAACAGGCACACACTGGAAGCCAAGAGCTTGCAGCTGAGCAGGAGAAACTTGTTTGGGGTGAGGGTGCAGAGCCCTGGCCCAGGCTGCCCAGAGAGCTTGGGGAGTCTCCTGGTGTGGAGAGGTTCCCAAGGCTCCTGGAGGTGATGCTGGGCAAGCTGCTGGGGGTAAGCCTGCACTGGATGATCCCCAGAGATCCCTTCCAAGCCTCCCCATGCTGCGATTCTGGAGGCTGCAACACCTTCTACACACAACACTGGAGCCTCTGCTACGGCTCCAGAGAGCAGTTTTGATCAACCAACATCAGAGTGAACATTGATCTGTGCAGGATGACCCACACCAGCATGGAAACACTGCACCAGCCTGTCCTTCCTCACAGGATGGAGACTGGGACCTGTGTGCTCACTGTATGTGTCCCCACAGGTCACACACAAGCCACCAAGGCTGTGTTATTATAGCACTGCCTCCCTATTTTCATTTCCCAAAGAGGAACTGCTGACAGGCAGAAACCCCAAACATTAGGAACAATTTCTTCCCTGAAAGAGTTGTTAAGCCCAGGGCAGTGCTGGAGTCACCATCCCTGGAGGGCTGGAAAAGCCATGGAGATGTGGTCCTGAGGGACATGGCTTAGTGGTGAGCTGGCAGTGCTGGGAAATGCTTGGACTTGATCCTCTTAAAGGTCTTTTCCAACCAAAACAATTGCATGATTCCAATTTCTTACCCTAGTTAGGAGCAGCACTAGAGCTGCCTCATCTCAGCCTCTCTGGCCTTGCAGCAAAACCATAACCTGCTTTTGAAGTTCCTCACTGCCTAATAATAGCTGCAGCCTGCTGACAAAGGCACCTAGGAGAGCACTTCCATCTCTGCACAGCCTCCCAGGGGACACCACACCTCACCCCAGCAGTTCCCAGCCTGGGAACTGCACCAACTGAACCACACACAGCAAGTGGCCTCTCTTCCCCAAGAGCTTTTACCTTCTTGCTGCAGCCTCTGCAGGGAGCCTTGTAGGAGGAGAGCTGTTTCTCCACACTGGAAGCCTTCTCCACCTTCTTGGGGTCAAAGGGCATGCGGCAGAGGGGGCAGAGAGGGGATGGCACTTGGAGGCAGGGCTGGAGGCACTCCCCACAGAACCTGGTGGCACAGAGAGCAGTGTCAAATAGCCCAGCAGCATGCTAGCCCGAGAAGAAGGAGGGGAAGAGAGAACCTCAAGCCTTTCTCTTGGAATCAGCATCCCTACTGGGAGGAGCTGAACAGAATTGGGAGCTTTAGAGAAGCTGCAGGGAGGCCAGGCACAACCCAAACATCTCAGCCAAAGGGAACCCCAAACCCCACTCTTGGGGACTCCTGTGCACCCCAGGCTGCAGGGGAGCCCCAAAACCGAGGGATTAGCATCCCTACTGAGAGCTCTGTAGAGAGTGTGGGGAGACAAGGCACAGCCCAAGCCCCAAAGTAGCTCCTTTGACACGCAGCCCAAGCACAGACAAAGCTGCAGCCAGGAGCAGATTTGAATGGAGACAAACAAAACCCAGCACTGAGCACGCAGGAATCAAGCGAGCGAGCACGTCAGAGCCTGGCTCAGCTCCTTGCAAGTGCCTCAGGCCCACAGGAGCGGGAGGGGCTGAGAAAGCAGGGCAGCAGAGAGGAAAGGCACGGGGCAAAGCAGCTGGGGTCCGGGACTAGAATGGAGGAGGTGGGATGAGGGTGCCGGGACTGAAGAGCATAGGATGAGTTTGAGTACTGCATTACAGGAGAATGGGATGGAGTGGGGTGGAGGTCCCCGTACCGAGCCGCGACTCCCCGCACCGGAGGGGAAAGGGTGATGGGGATCCCGGTGCCGGGATGGGAGAGATGGAAGTCCCCGTGCCGGCTAGGGAGCCAGGACACAGGCCCTGGAGATATCCCTGTGTAACGAGTAGGGAATTACCCAGCGAACTCGACCGACCCAGCCTCGGGGGTTGCCTGTCCCAGACCGGGGAGAGCTCCCCTCTGCCACCCCCAGGCCCCGCCTCACGTGTGCCCGCAGCCCGCGATGCCGACAGCGCGGTGGAACACCTCCAGGCAGATAGGGCAGCTGAACTGGGCCTCCAGAGCCTCAGCGGTGGGGCCAGCGGCCGGTAACGGCGAGCGGGGAGACCCAGCCGGGGCCTGAGGCCGCTGCGCCGCCGCCACCAGCAGGCTCCGGAACATGGCGGCGGCGGCGGCGGCAGGGGAGGAGGGCGGGCTGCTGACGTCACTACGCGCCAGCGCGTCATCGCCGTGCGACGGCAGCGGAGCGCGAGCGGGAGCGGGCAGGGCTGGGCCTGACGGAACCGAACTGGGCCGATGACACCAAGCTGGGTGGCAGTGTCCATCTGCTTGACGGTAGGGAGGCTCTCCAGAGGGATCTGGATAGGCTGGATCACTGGGCCAAGGCCAATGCCATCAAGTTCACTAAGGCCAAATGCCAGGTGCTGCCCCTTGGCCATAGCAACCCCCAGCAGTGCTCTAGGCTTGGGGAGCAGTGGCTGCAGAGCTGCCAGGCACACAGGGGCCTAGGGATGCTGAGTGACAGCTGAACAGGAGCCAGCAGTGTGCCCAGGGGGCCAAAAAGGCCAATGAAATCCTGGCCTGGAGCAGGAACAGTGTTGGCAGCAGGAGCAGGGNCAACTGCTCTAGGATTCTGTGAACGGAGCCGAACGGAACCGAAGGGAACCAAACGGAACTGAACAGAACTGCCATGTGTGAAGCAGCAGAGGAGGATGGAGGGTGTGGGGCAGACTCGGTACCAGCACGGCGCCGACGCCGTTCGGCCCACAGGTGGGAGCTCCCCTCGGGACCCCTGTCCCTGGTACCCTGCCGTTATTCCCCCGCCACTCCCCTAGTACCTCACTGCCACCCGCCCAGTACTGCCCCGGGAATCAGGATCTCTTCTGTCCTCCCTCCCGGGAGTGGGTCAGGGACTGGTGTCCCCGGTGCTGCCCGGTGACCACCCGTGTCCCCACAGCCAGCCACGACCCTGCATGAAGTGCAAGCAGAGCTCTGCTGTCCTTGTCATCCGTGTCGGGGATGCCTTCTGCCGGTGAGTGACAGGGATGGGGGCTGAGGTGTGTGGGGACACAGGGCTTGGGGACACTGAGTCTCTGCAATATCAAGACTTGGAGACATTGAGTCTTGGAGACATCAGGGCTTAAGGACATTTGGTCTTGGACATCAAGGCTTGGAGATATCAGGGCTTGGAGACATCAGAGCTTAGGGATATTGGGTCTTGGACATCAAGGCTTGGAGATATAAGGGCTTGGGGACATCAGGGCTTGGGGACACTGAGTCTCTGGGATATCAAGACTTGGAGACATTGAGTCTTGGAGACATTAGGTCTTGGGGACATTGGGTCTTGGATATCAGGGCTTGGAGACATCAGAGCTTGGGGACATTGGATCTTGGACATCAAGGTTTGGAGACAGGTCTTGGAGACATTGGGTCTTGGATATCAGGGCTTGGAGACATCAGGGCTTGGGGACATTGGGTCTGTGGGATATCAAGACTTGGAGACATCAGAGCTTGGGGACATTGAGTCTCTGGGACAGTAAGGCTTGAGAATATTGAGTCTCTGGGATATCAAAGCTTGGGAATATTGAGTCTCTGGGATATCAAAGCTTGGGGACAACAGTGCTTAGAGACAGGAGGCTTAGGGACAGGAGGGAACAGGAATACTGTGGCTTGAGGATTGAGTACATTGGGTCTTAAGGATGATGGCTTGAGGCCTTTGGGGCTCAGGGCCATGAGGATTTGGGCTGTGGGGGCCATGGAGCACAGCAGAGCTCAGGGCCATGTCCCCACAGCAACTGCTTCCGTGAGTACTTCGTGCACAAGTTCCGTGCCATGCTGGGCAAGAACAGAGTCATCTTCCCAGGAGAGAAGGTACTGGGGAGGGGGCACACCCCAAGGGGGGGAACCTGGCTGCTGGCACCAGGAGCAGTCACCAGCCTTTGTGTCCCCACAGGTGCTGCTGGCACTCTCAGGGGGACCAGCCTCCAGTGCCATGCTGCGACAGGTGCAGGAGGTGAGGAGAGGATGGGGAGTGATGGGGAGGGGAGGATGGGGGTGATGGGGGGTTCTGGGGAGGGGAGCAGGACTCACCCACCCCCCTCACCCTGTGCCTCTGCCAGGGGCTCAGCAGGGAGACAGCCAAGAGGCTCCGCTTCATCCCTGCCCTCATCTATGTGGATGGTAAGGATTTAGCCCCACTGCCCTCTTCCTTACCCCATTCCTTGTCCTTCTGCCTGCTCCTAGCCCCACTGCCCCCTCCCTGCACTACTGCCTATTCCCAATCCCACTGCCCTGTTCCCTTCCCCATTCCCAATCTTGCTGCCCCTTCCCAGCCCTATTCCCTCTCTCAGTGCCTGTTCCCTGCCCCAGGGCAGAGTCCCTCTGTGCCACAGCAGGGCTGGAGGCTGCTGCCAAGGCCAGCAATGCTGTGGCACCCTGGGGTGCGGATGGGTGCCCCCTCCTCACCTGTTGCCTTGCAGAGGGGGCAGTGCTTGGGCAGAGCCTGGCCCAGCGGGAGCAGAGCCTGGCCAGCATGGAGAGCCTGCTGCAGGCCACTGGCTTCCCCTACCACCTGCTCCACCTGGAAGAGGTATGGTGGCAGCAGGAGGTGAGGTGGACACAATGGGGTGAGGAGATATCCCTCCAGCCCCACCTTGGTACCCATCTCTGCTCCACAGGCATTGGAGCTGCCCCCATCCATCCTGCAACCAGGCCTGGGGGGATGCAGTGAGTTTGGCACCTCTTCCTACAAGGTGGCTGTGGAGGACTTCATCCAGCAGCAGCGACAGGAGGGGGATAGTGAGGGTGGTGGCACTTCACTGCCTGCCCTCAACAAGCAGGATGTGCCTTCCACCTCCTCCTGCCTGCCTACCCCTGCCTGCACCCAGAAGCTGCTGCAGCTCTTCGATGCTGTGGAGACATCGACAGCTCGAGAGGAGCTGCTGCACATGCTCAGGTGAGGGACTAATCCTGGTGACATAGAATCCTAGAGGGGTTTGGGTTGGAAGGGACCTCTGGAGCTCATCTAGTCCAACCCCCCTGCAGTGGCCAGGGACATCCCCAACTAGAGCAGCTTGCCCAGAGCCCTGGCAAGCCTCACCTGCAATGCCTCCAGGCATGGGAACTCAACCACCTCCCTGGGCAACCTGGGCCAGTGTTCCACCACCCTCCTGCTGAGGAATTTCTTCCTAATATCAAGTCTAAATCTACTCTTCTCCAATTTAAAACCATTGCCCCTTGTCCTTTCCCTGCAGGCCTTTGCAAACAGGCCCTCTGCAGCCTTCTTGGAAGTTCCCTTTAGGTCCTGGAAGGTCACTAGTAGTTCCCCTGAAGCCTTCTCTTCTCCAGGCTGAACAATCCCAGCTCCCTCAGCCTGTCCTCAGAGCAGAGGTGTTCCAGCCCCTGAGCATTCTCGTGGCCTCCTCTGCACCNACAGAGCCCTGAGGGACACCACTTATCACTGATCTCCAGCTGGACATTGAGCCATTGACCACTACCCTGTGGATTCAACCATCCAGCCAGTTCCTTATCCACTGAACAGTCCATTCATCCAATGCATCCCTCTGTCCCCTAGGAACCACCTGCTAGTGCAGACAGCCCGGAGCAGAGGCTATAGCAAGGTGATGACAGGTGAGAGCTGCACCCGCGTGGCCATCAAACTCCTCACCAACCTAGCGCTGGGACGTGGAGCCTTCCTCGCTGTCGACACGGTGAGCAGCCAGCCCACTTCAGGGCCATCCTCAGCCACAAGGAAAGGGGATTGTGTGCTTTTAGTAGTGGCACAGGCCCTGCAGAGCTAGCCAGCCAGCCCCTACCACTCATGCAGGGCTTCGTGGACGAGCGGCATGGCGATGTGCTGCTGGTGCGGCCCATGCGCGACTACACGGCCAAGGAGATTGCCTTCTACAACCACTTCTTCAACGTGCCCACAGTCATCTCACCAGCCCTGCCTACCAAGGTAGGGACAGCTCCTTGTCCTCCAGGAGGAGAGCTCCAAGCTCTCATGTCAGAGATTCATAGAATGGCCCANCCTCTCCTGATGCAGCCCAGGATGCTGTTGGCTCTCTGAGCTGCGAGTGCACACTGCTGGTTCATCTCCAGCTTTTCATCTAGCATGACCCCAAGTCCTTCTCTGCAGGGCTGCTTGCAATGAGTTCCTCCTCACCCAGTCTGTACTCTGTACTGTCCCCCCCTGATCCCACCAGCTCCTGCCCTCTCCTCTCCTCTCCTTCCCCAGCGCCGGGAGAAGCCCAGCGTGCACCGCTTGATCCAACGCTTCCTCCTGGGGCTGCAGGAGGACTTCCCCTCCACCATCAGCACTGTCTATCGGTAGGAGAGCCCTTGGGATGAGGGCTGGAGGGTTTAGGGGTGAGCAGGGGGGGGATCTGCTTAATCCTCTCACCCCTAAAATGCTGGCTTTGCAGGACAGGGGAGAAGCTGAGCCCAGCTCCAGCCAAGGCGAGCTGTGAGTCTGAGCGCTGCCTGCTCTGCCTCTGTGCCCTGGATATTGCTGGGGGTGAGTGAGGAGGGGGGGGGGCTGCAAGGAGATTGTTGGGGTGCAGCCATGCACTTCTCCATCTCCCTAAATCATAGAATCATTAAGGTTGGAAGAGAGCTCTAAGATCATCAAGTCCAACCATCCCTATCACTCTCCATGGCCCTAAGGAGAGCAGCTAGATGTTTCCCCAACCCCTCCAGGGATGGTGATTCCAGCACCTCCCTGGGCAACCTGGGCCAAGCCTAAACGACCCTTGGAGTGCAGAAATTCCTCCTTGTATCTAATCTAAACCTCCCCTCTGCCTTGTGGCTCATACAGAAGAGGAGCTGGCCCTGGAGCCCACCTTGATCCTGGAGGAGCCAGAGGACAACAGGTACTGCCAGGATGCCCCAGCATAAGGGAGGGGGAATGTGTGGGGAAGGGGGACATGCCACCCCTGAATATCCCTGTGCCCTTTCAGGGCTGAGAGCAAAGCTGCCTTCATCCCCCTGCTGTGCTACAGCTGTCGCCTCACCTTCAAGGAGCTGGTAAGGCTTTTTTGGGGTGCAGCTGGGGGTGGCTCTGCTCAAGGACACCATCACCTCACAGCTCCCCCTCCCCTCTCTCTTTTGCAGGGTCCTCTCAGCACGCTGCCACCCTACATATGCCAGGAAGCCCAGCGCAGGCTCTGCTCTCCAGGTAGGGCTGGGAATTTGGGGGGGTTTCCTCCATACCCCTGCAGCTCCTGTTTCTCCATCCATGCTGTGTCTGTCCCTTGCAGAGCAGAGATGAATGAGCAGAGCCAGGAGGTCATGCTGGAGGAAAAGGAGCCCAGGAAAAGCTGTGGGGGGAACACACACAGAGCCACCCCATCCTTTTGGTGCACCCCTGTATGAAAGAAGTGGGGAGCAGACCCCCCCTGGTGACTCCTGCCAGCCAGCAGCTGTTTTTACACCCCATTTTGGTTAAAGCCAGAGCCCCTTAGCCCCAATTTGGCAGGGATTAGGGGTGTTGGTACCCTCCCTGGAGCAGCAGATGCTGGGTCCTCTCCTGCATCCCTACCCTTGCTGCACATCAAGCAGGGGGGAGGCCTCAGCTTTGGTTTTATTAGGGATCTGTATAAATAAACCATTGGAATTAATAAAAAAACAAAAACCAAAGTCACAAGTGTCTCTAGAGTCCAGCTGGGGCTGCCAGCCCCCCCCCCACATCCTTAGCTGGGAGCAGAGTGGGGTTGGGCTTATAACCCAGACCCGACCCCCACCCCCCCCCATCCTAGAGCTGGGGGGGCTATTGCTTTGGAGTGCAACCTGGTTGTGGAGCAGGGCAGGATAAAAATGAGGAGGGGGCACAGGCTGCTTCCTGCCTCCCCCCTACCCCACAGGAAGGCCCAGCTCCTGCTCTCCCCACCAGCACAGGGAAGGCACAACATGGTCTCTACTGCTCTGGGTGGCATCCCAATGCATGCCACCCCCAGGCAGCAGCCAGCCCCCCCCACACACACAGTTTTGGGAGAGGGAGGAGCTGCTTTAAGGCATTGGCGGTGATGCCCTTGGGAAGAGGGAAAGGAAGAGGGGAAGTATCCAGAGCTCCTTCCCCTTACTCCTTCTCTCTCGTCCACTTGATCATGGTCTCGGGCGAGCGGTAGAGGAAGATGAGCTTGGCATAGAGCTCTTCCTCCAGCTCCAGCTCCCCTGTTTCCCGTACCAGGAAGATATCCTGGCACAGCTTCAGGATCCTGTCCACACAGGGCAACTCCTCAAACATGATGGAGTGGGAGATCTCACTGAAGAAACCCCTGACAAACTTGCCAATCACCAGCACGATGGAGACGTAGAGGCCCATGATCCTGCAGGAGATGGGGAGGGGAAGTGAGAGGGGGGGCCACAAAGTTCACCCACCCCCCCTCAATCCCTCACTACCACCTTACCCATAGCCAGCTAAGAAGCCCAGGCTGGGGGGGCTGACTTTATCATTGAAGATGACCATGGGGAGGATGTTGTCCTCGTGGGGGGAGGCATCTTTCAGCCTCACCACCCACCACTCCACGAAGCTGTCTCCTCCTCCTCCTCCTCCTCGAGCAGCAGCAGCACGCTCCCGTTTCAGCTGCACCTCCACATCCAGGTAACTGTCCTCTCCATCTGCCAAGGGTAGGGATCAGCAGGGCTACAGCACAAGTGTGGCTTTTTTAGGAGGGGGGGGGGGGGGCACCTACCTGGCAGCAGCTGCTTGACAGGGTTAGCTTCAGGGCCATTGGGTGCTCGGATGTATTTGGGGAAGAGTTTGGGCACTTGCCTGCAAAGCCCAAAAGTGAGCAAAGAGGGGGGGTGAGCAAGGTGGGCATCCCCCCCCCCCAGCAACCATGGAGGGGGCTAGGTGGGGGTCTTCTCACTCACACAGGGGTGTCACGGGTGCCTTGCAGCAGCTGGGCCAGCTCCAGGCGTTGAGGTGCCCCAGGCTGCAGGTCAGTGGTGTGCTTGTCAAAGGTGTGCTCCACTGTCCCTCCCTTGCCCAGATCCCTGTGGGAGCACCAGGAGGGATGTGTGAAAGGATGCTGGTTGGGGGGAAGGCAGGAGGGTTTATCCTCCTCCCCCTTCTCTCCAGCAGTTACCTCTGGAAGGTCCAGGTGAGGCGAAGGGTGATGTCTGAGGAGCCATTCTGTAGCTCTCTCCTCATCTGCTCCCTGCTGGGAGGGCTGATGCTCCAAAGGGAGCCTGAGCTGCCTTCAATGTGAGCTGTCACAATGTCCTCATAGCCATAGAGGGTGATGAACTGCATGGCCACCTGCCACCAAGGAGAGGACACAGCTCAGCCCAGCTTAACCCCTCTAAAGCAGCCAGCAGGATGAGCTTGGGCTCCTCAAGGACTTACTGGTTGCCTCTCAAACTGGTTGGTGAGGGCTTCATACTCCTGAGGGGTGAAGGGCTGGATGGATTGTTGTTGGGCACTCATGGTGAAGAGTGGCTGAGGTGGGAGGAGGACAGGCTTTGTCAGCAGAGCAGAGAAGCCTAGAATCATCCTAGAATGGTTTGGGTTGGAAGGGAGCTCTGAAGCTCATCTAGTCCAACCCCCCTGCAGTGGCCAGGGACATCCCCAACTAGAGCAGCTTGCCCAGAGCCCTGGCAAGCCTCGCCTGCAATGCCTCCAGGGATGGGAACTCAACCACCTCCCTGGGCAACCTGCTCCAGTGTTCCACCACCCTCATGCTGAGGAATTTCTTCCTAATATCCAGTCTAAATCGACTCATCTCCAATCTAAACCCATTGCCCCTTGTCCTTTCCCTGCAGGCCTTTGCAAACAGGCCCTCTGCAGCCTGCTTGCAAGTTCCCTTTAGGTCCTGGAAGGTCACTAGTAGTTCCCCTGAAGCCTTCTCTTCTCCAGGCTGAACAATCCCAGCTCCCTCAGCCTGTCCTCAGAGCAGAGGTGTTGCAGCCCCTGAGCATTCTCATGGCTGAGTGCTTGCTCAAGGTGGGGACAACCCTCCCCCCCAGCATCCTCACCTCATAACCTCCCAGTTTGAGGGTGACAGTGACATCAATGGGGTGGTTCACCACCCCCACCACCGAGCGCACCAGCGACATGAAGAGCAGAGGGAACCAGATGATAGCCACCAGGAAAAGGATGATCAGGCCTCCCATGCCATACTTCACAATCTTCTTCTTCTTCTGCCCCTTGGGCTGGGGGTATTTCTAGGAGGGGGAAGGAGACAGCAAGAGATGCCTTGAGGTGAGCGCAAAGGGAACCTGGGGGGGTCATAGAATCCTAGAGCAGTTGCAGCTGGAAGAGACCTTGGAGATCATCAGTGCAGCCTTTGTCCTAGCCCTAGCAACCTGCTCAATGATGCCTCCCAATGCAACATC
>VWZO01022185.1:363739-402849 GCA_013396975.1 Bucco capensis | reverse complement strand
TGACCTCTCCACTCCATCCCCATCATCCCTATGACCTCTCCACTCCATCCCCCCCATCCCTATGACCTCTCCACTCCATCCCCCCCATCCCTGTGGCCTCTCCACTCCATCCCCCCCATCCCAAGCATCCCCTACCTGCTCATGAGGAGCTCACTGGCTGTCCTGCTCCTGTTCTGAGGCAGGGCCAGGAGCTCCTGAGAGCCAGCCACATCCTCCTGGGACACTGAGCTTGTCACCTGCTCCTGGCTGCTGGTGGGCTGTGGGCATCCAGCTGAGCTGGGAGCAGCTCCTTGGTGCTTGCTGGAGGTGGCATGGGGACCAGGGTGAGCTGCATGCCCCCCAAGCCCTGCCCATTGCCCCCCCAGCCCTGCCCATTGCCCCCCCTGGGGGAGTGTCTCTATGCACCTGCCTGGAAGTGATGCTGTTTTGGGGGTCCAGAGCCCCAGCTCCTGGTGGCCTTGGCTCCTCAGGAGCTTCCTCTGGGGTTGGTGGCCAGTAGAGCTCATCCAGGAGCCCACGGTGCACATCCTCTCCCTGCAGTCAGAGGCAAGGCATGGCTTGGGTGGCATGAGACCTTTTCAGCTCCTCTAGTCAGCACTCAGGGACATCTCCCAACTAGAGCAGGATGCTCCCAGCCCCAACTAACCTGACCTGGGATGCTTCCAGGGATGAATGGGACATCTCCCACCTCTCTGGGCAAGCTGGGCCAGGCTCTCAGCATCCTCAGCATGGACAATTTCTTCTTAGTGTCTAGCCTAAAGCCCTTCCCTGCCCTGCTGCATGGGGATGCAGCCCAGGAGATGCTTAGCTTCTATCCCAGTATGTCAGGGGTTGGCAGGGACAGAGAAAGCTCATCTAGTGCAACCCCCCTGCCAGAGCAGGAGCACCTAGAGCAGCTCACACAGCAATGTGTCCAGGCAGCTCTGCAATGGCTCCAGACAAGGAGACTCCACAGGCTCCTGGGCAGCCTGGGCCAGTGCTCTGGCACCTGAACTGCAAACAAGTTCCTCCTCAGCTTCATCCTAAACCTCCTGTGCTCCAACTTGCTCCCATTGCCTCTTGTCCTACCATTGGATGCCATGGAGCAGAGCCTGGCTCTCTCCTCCTCACACTCACCCTTCCCATATTTCTAAGCATTGCTGAGGTCTCCTCTCAGTCTCCTCTTGTCCAGGCTGCAGAGACCCAGCTCTCTCAGCCTGTCCTCCTAGGGCACATGCTCCACTCCTTTCAGGATCTTGCTGGCCCTGGGCTGGACTCTCTCCAGCAGCTCCCTATCCTTCTGGAGCTGAGGGGCCCACAACTGGACACAGCATTCCAGGGGAGGCCTCCCCAGGGCACAGGAGAGGGGAGAAGAACCTCTCTGGCTCTGCTGGCCACGCTCCTCTTCATGCATCCTAGGATGCCATTGGCCTCTTGGCCACAAGGGCACATTGCTGCCTCATGGGCATCCTCCTAGCCACCAGCACTCCTAGAGCTTTTTCCCCAGGGCTCTTCTCCAACACATCAGTTCCCAGTCTGGACTGATCCATGGGCTTGTTCTTTCCCACATGCAGTACTTTACCCTTCCCCTTGTTCAATGTCATTCAGTCTCTCCCTGCCCATGTCTCTAGCCTGTCCAGGTCACTCTGGATGGCAGCACAGCTCCTGGTGTGCCAGCCACTGCTCCAAGCTTGGGATCATCTGCACACTTGCTGAGGGAACACTTCCTCCAGCTCATTGAGGAATATATTGAACAGTGCCCAACTCACCGTGGCCAGGTGCTGGGTGAGGATGTACCTCTCCAGGCAGAGCACAGTGGACATGTCAGCATGCTCCTGGGTGCAGGCATGGAGCCACTGGGTCAGTCCATCCACCAGAGCCCTGCCCAGCACCCAGAGGAAGTGCAGGGTGCTCAGCACTCGCTGCACCACATTGCTCCTCCCTGCTGGGAGAGGGAAGAGAGGGATGCTGCTCACTTGATATCCGTTAGGATCTATCCCACACTTCATCCTCAGCATCCTGGGCCTGCTGCACACCTACCAGAGCTTTCCTCCTCCTCTTCCTCCTGGCCTTCAGCCTCTTCAGGTGCCTCCAAGCCCTCCTCCCTCTCTCCTGCAAGGGTCAGGCATCATTTCATCATTCCCACACATCACCCTCCTCCACCTTCCAACAATACCAGTGTGGGCACCCCAAGAATTGCTGTACAACCCCATAGTGGCCATCAGAGAGTCTGCTGAGGGGATGAGCAGGGCTGCATCCCCTTCCAGCTCAGTTTTGGGGTGAACTAGACCTACCTGCAGTGACTTCAGCCCCAGGAGACTCTGGCTGCTCCTGCTGCCTCAACACTGTCCTGGTGTTGGTCACCCAGGCTTGGTAAGCAAGCTGGAGGTGGTGGGGAGAAGAAGAGAGAGCATCAGGCACCCCAGGAGCAGCATCAGGCACCTCTGCTCATCCCTAGGGCTTCTAGCCATGCTCACCTGGAAGGCACTTTGCCTGCCTGGCCTGGGCTCCTCTGCCACTGCTGCCTCCTCCTCCTCCTCACTGTCTGACTCGAAGAGGAAGTAGTCCCCTGAATGCAGCACTGGGGAGGGGAGAGGGCAGAGGGTGTCACAGCATGGCTGGGATCATGGCACCAAGTGGCACAGCATGGCTGGGACCTGGTGGCATCTCCTGGAGCATCACAGCATGGCTAGTGACACGGCACCAAGTGACATGGAATGGTTGATGTCATGGCATGAGGTGGCACAGCATGACCAGTGACATGGCACCAGGTGTCACAGCATGGCCAGTGATGTGGCATGAGGTGTCAGAGCATGGCTTGTGCCTGGTGGCATGACATCAGGTGGCATAGCATGACCAGTGACATGTCACCAGGTGCCACAGCACGGCTGGGATCATGGCACCAGGTGGCACAGCATGGCCAGGGCCATGGCATCAGGTGGCACAGCATGGTTGGGACCTGGTGGCATGTCCTAGAGCATCACAGCATGGCCAGGGCCATGGCACCAGGTGACATGGAATGGTTGATGCCATGGCATGAGGTGGCACAGCATGGCCAGGGCCATGGCACCAGGTGACATGGAATTGTTGGGGCCTGGTGGCATGTCCTGGAGCATCACAGCATGACCAGTGACATGGCACCAGGTGTCACAGCATGGCCAGTGATGTGGCATGAGGTGTCAGAGCATGGCTTGTGCCTGGTGGCATGACATCAGGTGGCATAGCATGACCAGTGACATGTCACCAGGTGCCACAGCACGGCTGGGATCATGGCACCAGGTGGCACAGCATGGCCAGGGCCATGGCATCAGGTGGCACAGCATGGTTGGGACCTGGTGGCATGTCCTGGAGCATCACAGCATGGCTAGGACCATGGCACCAGGTGACATGGAATGGTTGATGCCATGGCATGAGGTGCCACAGCACGGCTGGGATCATGGCACCAGGTGGCACAGCATGGCCAGGGCCATGGCATCAGGTGGCACAGCATGGTTGGGACCTGGTGGCATGTCCTGGAGCATCACAGCATGGCTAGGACCATGGCACCAGGTGACATGGAATGGTTGATGCCATGGCATGAGGTGGCACAGCATGGCCAAGGTCATGGCACCAGGTGGCACAGCATGGCTGGGACCTAGTGGCATGGCCNGCACCAGGTGGCACAGCATGGCTGGGACCTAGTGGCATGTCCTGGAGCATTACAGCATGGCTGGGATCATGGCACCAGGTGGCACAGCATGGCCAGGGCCATGGCACCAGGTGGCACAGCATGGCTGGGACCTGGTGGCATGTCCTGGAGCATCACAGCATGGCTAGGACCATGGCACCAGGTGACATGGAATGGTTGATGCCATGGCATGAGGTGTCAGAGCATGGCTTGTGCCTGGTGGCATCTCCTAGAGCATCACAGCATGCCCAGTGATGTGGCACCAGGTGGCACAGCACGAGGTGTCACAGCACAGCCAGTGTGCCCATGGCATTGGGATGTCATGGCACAAAGTATCATGGCACAGCCACCACCTCCCCACAGCTCTCTGCCTGATGCCACCTTAGTGCCAAAAACACCCATGGAGATCCCTGCAGGGGACATCTTCCCTGTCCCCAAAGCCCTCTGGCACCAGCCTGGTAAACTCAAGCCCTCCCAATCCAACACACAGCCTATTAGTAGTGCTGGGAAGCAAAGAAGCCCTGGGTTAGTGTCCTCGAGCCCAGCAAGGAGTCAGGGGACATGCAGGAGGTGTCCCCTTGCCCAAAGCACCGTCCCCACTGCAGGGTTAGTGGCCCTTGCCCTAGGGCTGTCCCCTGTTAATGCCCCAGAGCCTGGGGCAGTACCTGTGGCATGGTCTACCCATGGCTGCCACCAGTGCTCCCTCTGCCTGGAAGGGTCTGCTGGGCCACCAGGAGCTGTGGAATGGCAATGGGAGCCTGAGAACAGCCACCCAGCCCTGGCCTGGGAGCACCATCAGGAGATATCATCCAGGGCATCCTCCCTGCTCCAGCAGCATCACCCCCAGCAGCTTGCCCAGCATCACCTCCAGGTGCCTTGGGAATTTCTCCACTCCAGGAGACTCCCCAAGCTCTCTGGGCAGCCTGGGCCAGGGCTCTGCACCCTCACAACAAACAAGTTTCTCCTGCTGCTCAGCTGCAAGCTCCTGGCTTCCAGTGTGTGCCTGTTGCTCCTAGCCCTGGGCACCCCTGAGCAGAGTGTGGCCCCAGCCTCTTGCCCCCTGCACCCTTCAGCTCTTGCTCAGCATGGAGCAGCTCCCCTCTGCCTCTGCTCTGCTCCAGGCTCAGCAGCCCCAGGGCTCTCAGCCTTTCCTCCTCCTGCCACACATGCTCCAGTGCCCTCAGCATCTCCCTGGACTCTCTGCAGCAGTTCCTTGTCTCTCTTGAGCTGGCCCCAGCACTCAGCTGTGGCCTCACTAGTGCAGAGGAAAAGGGAGAGGAGAAGCTCCCTTGCCCTGCTGCTCACTCTTCTCCATGCACCCCAGCATCCCATTGGCCTTCAATGAGGACATATTGCTGGCTCATGGGGATCTTGTTATCTCCCAGCACTGCCAGCTCCTTCTCCTTGGAGAAACCCCTACCCTGTCCTGCTCCAGGAGGTTATTTCTCCTCTCCACTTGCCCTTGTGGAACTGCCTGAGCTTCCTCTCCCCCAGGGAGTCACCCACTCCTCCTGGTCCTATATCATCAGCAAACTGGCTGAGGGTTCCCTCTCTGTCCTTTCATCCAGGTGACTGAGGAAGATGCTGAACAAGACTGCACCCATCCTGACCCCTGGGGAACACATCAGGAGCTCCAGGTCTGCACTGCTCACATCCCTCTGAGCACATCCACACAGCAATGATCCCTGCAGCTCTACAGGGGACAGGCATCACCGTGCTGTGCCTAGACAAGGCTTGTAGGGACAGGAGTGACCTCCCCAGCTCTTACCTGCCCTGCTCTCCTCTTGCCCCTCTCCGGGGCTGCGCGGCAGCCGCTCCTGCCGATACTTCTCCTGCTTGGCTCGGATCCTCTCCATCCTGCCAGGTATAAAGTGCTGTAGAGATCCTGCTCCTCCAAACCAAACCCAAGCCCACCCTGGAGGCAACCCTCATCCACGCAAAGGTGATGGAAGATGCAAGAGAGGTGTGTGTGGGGTCCCAGGTGCTTCCCCTCAAACCCACTCACTGCCGCTTCAGTTGGGCCAGCGACTTCTTCTCGGCTTGCTGGTGGCCATGCATGCTCTTCAGGACACTGGCCTTGAACAAGGCAACACCCCTGTGGGGACACAGCAAGGAGGGTGAAGGAGATCATCTCTACCTCTAGGAACCATCAGGAGCCCTCCAGGAGCTCAGCCCCTAACCTAGAAGCTTGCAGAGCAGAGGCCTGGAAGTCGAGCATGACGTGCAAGAAGTAGTAGCTGAGGAAGATGCGGCGCTGGAGCAGGAGGAAGAAGAAGCAGATGCTGTCCCAGATGATGCCTGCCTCTTCCACAGGCAGAGAGCAGTCGTGGTCCTTGCCCATCTCCATGGCTGGCAGGCAAAGAGGAAGAGAGGCAGGTGAGGCAGCACCTCTAACCCACCCCCCCAGCTCACCAGACTCCTCCAGGCTCAGCACACTCACGGTCATAGTAACCCTTGACAGTGCAGACCAGGCTGAAGAGCTGGATGACCCAGCAGAAGTTGTTCTGCATCTGCTGCACGAAAACACAGGAGAGGAGCTGCAGGGAGAAAGGAGAGAACCATCAGCAGAGCATCTTCTGGCTTGGCTGCAGAGCTGCCAGGCACACAGGGACCTAGGGGTGCTGAGTGACAGCTGAACAGGAGCCAGCAGTGTGCCCAGGGGGACAAGAAGGCCAAGGGCATCCTGGCCTGGAGCAGGAACAGTGTTGGCAGCAGGAGCAGGGAGCTGATCCTGCCCCTTTGCTCAGCTTTGGGGAGGCCTCACCTCCAGTACTGCATCCAGTTTTGGGCTCCTCACTCCAAGAGGGACATGGAGGTGCTGGAGAGGGGACAGAGGCTGCCAAGCTGCTAAAGGGCTTAGAACATAAGCCTGAGGAGGAAAGACTGAGGGATCTGGGCCTGTTTAGGCTGGAAAAGAGGAGATTGAGGGGAGAGCTCCTGGCTTTCTATAACTAAACTACCTGAATGGAGGTTGTAGAGAGGCAGGGACTGCTCTGTTCTCCCTGGTGGAGAGTGATAGGCCAAGGGGAAATGGATGGAAATTGCCCCAGGGGAGGTTCAGGCTAGACATGAGGAGGAATTTCTTTGCTGCAAGGGTTGTGAGCCATTGGCACAGGCTGCCCAGGGAGGTGCTGGAGTCCCCATCCCTGGAGGGGTTTAAGAGCCAGGGAGATGTTGCATTGGGAGGCATCATTGAGCAGGTTGCTAGGGCTAGGACAAAGGCTGCACTGATGATCTCCAAGGTCTCTTCCAGCTGCAACTGCTCTAGGATTCTAAGTCATGAGACTCCAAGCATTCCCCAGCACAGCCAGCTCACCACTAAACCATCTCAGCACCACATCTCCAGGCCTTTCCAAGCCCTTCCATGGAATTGGAGGACTCCAGCACACACTACCCTAGGCAGCTTAGCAGCAAACATTCCCAACTCACTGAGAGCATGTTCTTGGAGATGATGACAGTGATGTTGTAGAGGATGAGGCAGTCCCAGAGGAGCAGGCGAGCGCGTGCGGGCTTGCGCAGCATGGCTGTGCCAAACAGCAGCAGGTAGAAGCAGGCCAGCAGGTAACCCAGGCCAAAAAGGCTGATGCGAGTGGCTCCCGTGATGAAAACCACCACCAGGACAAACCAGAAGAGGTAACGGAAGACCACCACCTTCACCATGTCCAGGTAGGACCTGTGTGGGAAGGGGATTGCTCAGAGCAGGCTCTCTATCCTTTTCCCCGCATCCTAGGCTTGGCACTAACTGCTTTTGGGGTGCAGCAAGGTGCTTTGTCTTAAGTTTGTGGGCTCCCTGGGCTCATGGAGATGCTGCACCAGCAGTAAGGATGTCCTGGAGAACCTTCTCAAGGTGCTCCCATCCCAACTTTGGGGAATCATTCCTCTTCCAGCCATGGCAGGAGGAGGAGGAAGAGGTCATGACCCAGCCCATCACTGCAGGAAAGGCTTTCCTGGCCCAAAGAGATCCCAGGGCTGCTGGGCTCCTAGCTTCATCCTAGAGCATCCCAGCTCAGCAAGTCCCACTGTCTGCAGCTCTCATCCCAGAGGTGGTCCATCTCCCCATCCAAGAGGATTCTGGCTCAGCAGGTTCCATCCTGTCCATACCCCAAGGTATCCCATCCCAAGGAATGATCCCACCTCCATCCTAGCAGATCCAAACCCAGTCAGTAGATCCCATCCTGGAGTGACCCCACCTCCATCCTAGCACATCCCAACCCAGTAAGTAGATCCCATCCTGGAGTGATCCCACCTCTATCCTAGCACATCCCAACCCACTAAGTAGATCCCGTCCTGTCCATATCCCAAAGTGTCCCATCCCAAGGAGTGATCCCACCTCCATCCTAGCACATCCCAACTCAGTAAGTAGATCCCATCCTGCCCATACCCCAAGGTATCCCATCCCAAGGAATGACCCCACCTCCATCCTAGCACATCCCAACCCAGTCAGTAGATCCCATCCTGTCCATACCCCAAGATATCCCATCCCAAGGAATGATGCCACCTCCATCCCTGCCCCCAGCCCAAGATTCCATACTGTAAGCCCAGGTTCCCCAGGCCTCCCTGGCCCCAGGCACCTACCTGCAGTGGATGAAGTTGGGGGTGGGGTTGTGGGGGTCCCGGGCCAGGTCCAGTTGGTCACTGTTGTCCCCTGCTGCCTGCAGCCACTCCTGGGAACGCTCAGCCTCAAACACTCTCCACTGCTGAGCCACGCACAGCAGCAGCACAAAGTCATCTGTGGGCACAGCACTCACTCTGGGGGGGGCCAGGGGCTCTGCTGACCTTGTGCCCCTCCCAAAAAGAGGAGCTGGGACACCCCCACCAAGCCCCCTCCCCAAGGAGATATCCTTTGGGATGTGGAGTTGGCAAAGCGTTCTCCTCAGGTTCCTCTTTCTTCTCCTCCTCCAAAAATGGGGGTAAGACTTGAAGCTCTCTCCCTGCTTTCCATGGAATAAGCTCTATGGTTGGAGTGTCCCATGGGCTTGGGGGGAGCTAGGAGTGGGAGGAGGGATAGGGCATCCCATGGGCAGGGTGATGTTGGAGCTGAGTTTGGGATAGCCTGGGAGCAGGATGATGTTTGGAGCTGAGTTTGGGATAGCCTGGGAGCAGGATGATGNAAAAGATACGTGCCCCCCCTAAAAGACAGGTGTCCCCCCTAAAAGATAGGTGCCCTACCAAAGGCTAGGTGCCCCATGCAAATGATGGGAGCCCTCCTGAAAAAGATGGGTGCCCCTACCAAAAAATGGGTGCCCCTACCAAAAAATGGGGGACCCATGCAAAGGATGGGTGTCCCCCCTAAAAGATGGATTCCCCAACCAGAGGTTAGGTGCCCCCACAAAGGATGGGAGCCCCATGCAAAGGATGGGATGCCCTCCTAAAAGATGGGTGCCCTCCTAAAAAGATGGGATGCCCACCAAAGAATGGGAGTCCCCCTAAAATATTGGTGCCCTCCTGAAAAGATGGGTGCCCTCCTGAAAAGATGGGTGCTCCCACAAAGGATGGGATGCCCACCTAAAAGATGGGAGCTCCCCCAGAAAGGATGGGATGCCCTCCCAAAGGATGGGAGCTCTCCCAAAGGATGGGATGCCCCCCAAAAGGATGGGAGCCCCCCCTCTGTGCCCCTTACCCACACAGAGGGCAGGTGGCATGCCGAGGCACAGCAGGTACTGGTAGAGGAGGAAGATGACGAGGAAGAGGCAGTAGTGAGGCCAGAGGCGAGCGATGGCTGCGCGCCGGCGCCGAGTCAGGATGCCCACGAGCCAGCAGCCATGCAGCAGCACCAGCACGTTCATCCGCTGCCCAATCACGTTCACAGCCAGCAGGAAGCACATCTGCATGGGCAGGGGACACTGCTTCAACCCTGGGGTGCCTGCTGCTGCTGCTGCTACTGCCAGGGGTGCCACCAGCACCAGCACACCTTCCCCACACAGTGACCTCCACCTCCCGCACACAGCCCAAGGATGGGTGCTCCATCAAAGGATGGGTGTCACCCTAAAAGAGGGGTGCTCCACTGAAGGATGGGTGCCACCCTAAAAGGATTGATGTCCCACCACAGGATGGGTGCCCTCCTAAAAGGATTGATGTCCCACCAAATGATGGGTGCCCACCTAAAAGGATTGATGTCCCACCAAATGATGAGTGCCCACCTAAAAGGATTGATGTCCCACCACAGGATGGGTGCCCTCCTAAAAGATGGGTGCCCTCCTAAAAGGATTCATGTCCCACCAAAGGATGGGTGCCCCCCTAAAAGGATGGGTGCCCCCCTAAAAGATTGATGTCCCAACCAAATGATGGGTGCCCTCCTAAAGAATGGGTGCCCCCCTAAAAGGATTGATGTCCCACCAGAGGTTGGGGTGCCCCATGCAAAGGATGGGTGCCCACCTAAAAGATGGGTGCCCTCCTAAAGGATGGGTGCCCTCCTAAAGGATGGGTGCCCACCTAAAAGGATTGGTGCCCCTCCTAAAAGGATTGGTGCCCCTCCTAAAAGGATTGGTGCCCCTACTGACTCCCCAAGCAGCAGCCAGTGCCCACCTCCAAGCCAAACTTGTAGTAGAAGTAGTTGAGGAAGTACTTGGCACAGGGGCCCAGGCCCTGGTCCAGGTGCTGGCGGGAGATGTCCTCAAAGATGCTCTCCGTGCTGGGGCTGAGCAGCTGGTGCTGCTTGCGGTAGTACTGCTGCCTCCGGTACACCACTGCCTCCAGCACCAGCAGCAGCAGCACCTGCAGGTGGTTCTAGAACAGGGGCAAGGAGATGCTCAGGAATACCTCATGCCATCCAGCAGCCCCCCCTCCTCTAACACATAAAGCTGTCCCCCCTCATGCCCACCTGGATGTAGCCCAAGTTGGGGTAGCCCTTGCGGATGCCGAACCAGTTGGCAGGGTCCACGGGGCCACGGTACAGCGTGGAGTTGAGCATCTCCTGGGGACTCAGGTTGGTGCTGTTGAGGTGGGGCTGGGAAAGGAAGCACCAGCAGGCATCATGGAATCATAGAATCCTACAGTGGGTTGGGTTGGAAGGGAGCTCTGGAGCTCATCTAGTCCAACCCCCTGCAGTGGCCAGGGACATCCCCAACTAGAGCAGCTTGCCCAGAGCCCTGGCAAGCCTCACCTGCAATGCCTCCAGGGATGGGAACTCAACCACCTCCCTGGGCAACCTGGGCCAGTGTTCCACCACCCTCCTATCCCAGTATGTCAGGGGTTGGCAGGGACAGAGAAAGCTCATCTAGTGCAACCCCCCTGCCAGAGCAGGAGCACCTAGAGCAGCTCACACAGCAATGTGTCCAGGCAGCTCTGCAATGGCTCCAGACAAGGAGACTCCACAGGCTCCTGGGCAGCCTGGGCCAGTGCTCTGGCACCTGAACTGCAAACAAGTTCCTCCTCAGCTTAATACTAAACCTCCTGTGCTCCAACTTGCTCCCATTCCCTCTTGTCCTCCCATTGGATGCCATGGAGCAGAGCCTGGCTCTCTCCTCCTCACACTCACCCTTCCCATATTTCTAAGCATTGCTGAGGTCTCCTCTCAGTCTCCTCTTGTCCAGGCTGCAGAGACCCAGCTCTCTCAGCCTGTCCTCCTAGGGCACATGCTCCACTCCTTTCAGGATCTATGCTGGACTCTCTCCAGCAGCTCCCTATCCTTCTGGAGCTGAGGGGCCCACAACTCCTGATGAGGAACTTCTAATATCCAGTTTAAAATCTCCTCTCCTCCTCAACTAGACCTCCAGCCAAGGAGTCACCACAAGGAACCCAACTCCCTGGATGAGCACCTGGGTGCAGTTGCTGGAGTACTCGCTGGGCTCAACAATCTTGAGCTGGTAGAGCATCTTGCAGATGATGATGATGCAGGTCCAGATGGTGGAGAGGCAGGAGGCCATGGGTCGGAAGCGACAGTAAGGCATGGCCAAAGTCCACAGCAGCACCAGCAAGAAGTTCATCAGGGATACCTGAGGATGGCAAGCACCAGCTCAGCAAACAACCTTCAACCCTACTCCTAACCCCCCCACAGGGTTCTTTAGTACCTCCTGCAGGGCTACCCAGATGGTGTAGAGAGCCACTAGCTTGAGGATGTGCAGCTCCAGCACACGGCCCACAAAGATCTGCCCACGGCTCAGCATGTCTGAGAAGCTCCAGCCCAGCACCATCAACCTTTCCAGCACCAGGCCCCACTTGCTGGGTACTGTGTGGGGACAAGGAACAGCATGGATACCTCCCTGCCTCAGGGGAACACCCCAAACCATCCCTGTCCTCCCAGCCTTGAAGGACAGCCCAAAATCCATTCACACACACACTTGGGAGGACAGGCCCAGCTCATACTCACTGCATCCCAGACACTTCCTGCCTTGGAGGACACTCCAAATCCAGCTCCCAACCCTCCCAGCTCCTTCGTAGCTTGGAAGACAACCCAAATCCAGCTCCCTATCCTCCCAGCTCCTTCCTGCCTTGGAAGACAACCCAAATCCATCTCCCTATCCTCCCAGCCCCTTCCTGGTTCAGAGGACATCCCAATCCATACTCACACCATCCCAGACCCTTTCTGCCTTGGAAGACAACCCAAATGCATCTCCCAACACTTCCAGTCCATCNCTGCCTTGGAGGACACTCCAAATCCAGCTCCCAACCCTCCCAGCTCCTTCGTAGCTTGGAAGACAACCCAAATCCAGCTCCCTATCCTCCCAGCTCCTTCCTGCCTTGGAAGACAACCCAAATGCATCTCCCAACACTTCCAGTCCATCTCCCAGTGCTCCCAGTCACTTCTTGGCTTGGAGGACACCTCAAATCCATCTCCCTATCCTCTCAGACCCTTCCTGCCTTGGAAGACAACCCAAATGCATCTCCCAACACTTCCAGTCCATCTCCCAGTGCTCCCAGTCACTTCTTGGCTTGAAGGACATCCCAAATCCATCTGCCAACCCTCCCAAGTCCTTCCTGGCTTGCAGAACACCCCAAATCCTTCTCCCAATGCTCCCTGGCATGGAGGACACCCCAAACCCATCTCCCTACCCTCCCAGACCCTTCCTGCCTTGGAAGACAACCCAAATCCATCTCCTAACCCTCCCAGCTCATTCCTGCCTTGGAAGACAACCCAAATCCATCTCCCAACACTTCCAGTCCATCTCCCAGTGCTCCCAGTCACTTCTTGGCTTGGAGGACACCCCAAACCCATCTTCTAACCCTCTCTGGCATGAGGGACACCCCAAACCCATCTTCTAACCCTCTCTGGCATGAGGGACACCCCAAACCCATCTTCTAACCCTCTCTGGCATGAGGGACACCCCAAACCCATCTTCTAACCCTCTCTGGCATGAGGGACACCCCAAACCCATCTTCTAACCCTCTCTGGCATGAGGGACACCCCAACCCCATCTGCTAACCCTCCCTGGCATGAGGGACACCCCAAAATCAGCCCTGTACCCTGGGAGGCAGTGTCAGAGTCTCCATGGCCCTCGGCAGCAGCCACATCCCTCAGCAATCTGCTGCCATGCAGCTCCTCGGATCTGCAGGGAGGAAGGCTCAGAGCAGGGATGAGGAGCTTGGGGTGCAGGGCTGGGGGGATCCCCCTGGGCTCTCAGGACCTACCTGGGAATGTGGCAGCGTGCTGGAGAGGGAGCAGGGATGTGCTCCAGGTCTGTGATGCGCATGAAGGGCAAGTGGAAGTAATGGAGCTGCAGGATGCAGGCCAGGAGGAAAAAGCCTGGGATGAGGGTGCTGGAGAAGAGCTCAGACACACTGAACTGCTCCAAGCCTAGGTCACCTAGCCTGGAGAAGGAGAGGATAAATCAACATGGGCTCACAGCATCCCAGCGTGCCATGGCTTAACACCAATTCCCTTCATCCCTTAGCCATGCCTTGGGATGGCTTAGGGACACTCACTGCTCATCCGTGAGGCCTGTCAGGTTCTTCCACAAGATGGGACAGTCCTCAAACTGGAAGGTGTAGACAGCAATGAGGACCAGCATGGTGTAGGCCACCACCAGCCACCAGAAAGCCTTCAGCACCTTGCGCCATAAGCTGTAGTAGACCTGGGGGGGAAGGAGACATCACAGGGAATCCTAGGCTGGCTCTGCTGGGAAAACACTGCCAGCACTGCCAGCTCATCACTAAGCCATGTTTCTCAGCACCACATCTCTAGGGATTTTCAACCCCTCCAGGGATGGGGACTCCAGCACTGCCCTGGGCAGCCTGGGTCAAGTCTTAACCACTCTTTTAGGGAAGAAATTCTTCCTAATATCCAACCTAAACCTCTCCTGGTGCAGTTTGAGGTCATTTCCTCTTGTTATATCAAGAGCCCAACTTCCATCTCTCTCCAAGCTCCTTGCAGGGAGTTAGAGAGTGAGAAGGTCTCCCCTGAGCCTCCTCTTCTCCAGCCTAAGCAAGCCCAGTGCCCTCAGCTGCTCCTCAGCACACTTGTGCTCTAGACCCTTCCCCAGCTTCCTTGCCCTTCTCTGGCCACACTCCATGTCCTTGTGGCAGTGAGGAGCCCAAAGCTGAGCCCAGCATTGGAGCTGTGACCTCCTCAGTATCCAGCAGGACAATCCCTGCCCTAGCCCTGCTGCTCCACGCCAGGATGCTCTTGACCTCCTTGGCACTCTGCTGCTTCCTCTTCAGCTGCTATCAACCAACATCCCCAGCTCCTTTTCCAGCCACTCTTTCCCCATCCTGCAGCACTACAGAAGGTCTCCAGCACCTTTCCTTACCTGGAAGAGGGTGAGGCAGAGGAGGAAGAGGAGCATGTAGACAATCTTGTAGACAACGAGGCGCCCGGCAAAGCTGACCACGATGAACATGCCAGCACACACACAGATCCAGTACTTGGCATAGAAATCCCTCACCAGGGCCCCCAAAGTCTTCAGCACATCCCTCTGCCTGCTGGGCTCTGCAAAGGCAGGGAGGGGGCTGCAGGCAGCTGGCTGGAAGGCACAGGTATGTCCCCTCTGTCCCCAGCAGCTCGCTTCCTCCAGGTGCTTGCTGCTCCCTAGGGATGCGCAGGGTTCCTCCTCCAGGGATGCTCAGCTTGGGGCTTGGTCCTTCTGGGTACTCAGGGATGTGCAGCCCACCAAAGGGTCACTCTGGATCCCTGGGGATGCTCAGTCCAGCATAGGGTCCCTCCAAGACCTTAGGGATGCTCAGCCCAGCACAGGGTCCCTCCAGGGACACTAAACCCATCCCAGGCTCCCTCCAGATCCCCAGGGACACTAAACCCATCCCAGGCTCCCTCCAGATCCCTAGGGACACTAAACCCATCCCAGGGTCCCCTCCCTCCAGCTGGGTGCCACCAGGAGCCCTCACCTACGTCGGAGATGGTCACCTCCAGCAGTGGGGTGGTTGGACACCTCCTTGTTAGCAGCTTCTCCTTCACAAACTGCCTCAGCAGCAGCCAGAAGGTCAAGGTGAGGAGGAGCTGTGGGGACAAGGCAGAGAGAGAGTGGGGGACAGGCAGAGAGAGAGTGGGGGACAGGCAGAGAGAGAGAGAGAGAAGAGGAACGGGATGAGGACAGCAAGCTTACCTTTGCCCCCAGGTCCAAGCAAGGATATTTGGGGTGTACCAGCCCCAGCTGCTCGAGGCTCATGAAGCCCACCCTGGTGGGCAGCTCAGGAGCCAGGTCCATGCCCCAGACATACTGGAGGCTGCAGAGGGTGATGCCATAGAGGAGGAGGAAGGGTGAGCAGAGCATGGCGAAGTGATGGCGGCTCCGCACTATCCAGATCAAGCAGGCCCACAGCAGCAGCACAAAAGTCAACCAGCTGTGATACATGATGCTCCACACCTAGAGGCAAGCAAGAGGAGACCCAGAAGGTCTCCCTCCCATGTCCCTGTGTCCCCTTTCCCTCCTTAACCCCTTACCATCATGGCAATGAGGGCACAGACGTAGCTCTGCTTCATGATGACCTGGCCCAAGGAGTGCAGGGGCAGTCGCTCAGCTGGATGCCTCCTGCCTGGCCAGGGGAGGTGGGGGATCATCAGCTAGCCCCCTCCCCTAGGCCACAGGCAGGCTTTGGGGAGGGGGAAGTGCTGAGGAACACTTTACCTGGCTGGGGTGAGTTGCCCATCACATGCACAGTGCAGTTGTCAGTGCCACTGCCTGCCTTGCCAGCACTGGGGGACAGCATGGGCTGGGGGAAGAGTGGGCAGAGAGGGCTCAGAGCCCACCTTGACACCCCCACAGCACCCCAGGCATCGCTTGGGGAGGCACAGCACCCCCCCCAAAACCCACCTTAGTGTCCTCAGTCACACCATCAGTGTCCTTGGGCCAGCTCTCCAGCTCCAGCAGCTCCCTTGCTGGTGGCTGTGTGGCTGCTGAGGTTCTCTGTGAGGGGCAGGAAGCAGCTCAGACCCCCCCCAGGGAGCAGAATCATACCTCATCCCCCTGCTGAGGCATCCCACCTCCCCAGAACCAAGCATCCTTAGTGGGTGCAGCCCAGGCATCAGCAGAAGGTCCAGCTGAGCCCTGCAGCTCCTCACCTTGGCATGCAAGCCTCGTANGCTCCCTCCAGATCCCTAGGGACACTAAACCCATCCCAGGCTCCCTCCAGATCCCTAGGGACACTAAACCCATCCCAGGCTCCCTCCAGATCCCTAGGGACACTAAACCCATCCCAGGCTCCCTCCAGATCCCTAGGGACACTAAACCCATCCCAGGCTCCCTCCAGATCCCTAGGGACACTAAACCCATCCCAGGCTCCCTCCAGATCCCTAGGGACACTAAACCCATCCCAGGCTCCCTCCAGATCCCTAGGGACACTAAACCCATCCCAGGCTCCCTCCAGATCCCTAGGGACACTAAACCCATCCCAGGCTCCCTCCAGATCCCTAGGGACACTAAACCCATCCCAGGCTCCCTCCAGATCCCTAGGGACACTAAACCCATCCCAGGCTCCCTCCAGATCCCTAGGGACACTAAACCCATCCCAGGCTCCCTCCAGATCCCTAGGGACACTAAACCCATCCCAGGGTCCCCTCCCTCCAGCTGGGTGCCACCAGGAGCCCTCACCTACGTCGGAGATGGTCACCTCCAGCAGTGGGGTGGTTGGACACCTCCTTGTTAGCAGCTTCTCCTTCACAAACTGCCTCAGCAGCAGCCAGAAGGTCAAGGTGAGGAGGAGCTGTGGGGACAAGGCAGAGAGAGAGTGGGGCACAGGCAGAGAGAGAGTGGGGCACAGGCAGAGAGAGAGAGGGGCACAGGCAGAGAGAGAGAGGGGCACAGGCAGAGAGAGAGAGGGGCACAGGCAGAGAGAGAGAGGGGCACAGGCAGAGAGAGAGAGGGGCACAGGCAGAGAGAGAGAGGGGCACAGGCAGAGAGAGAGAGGGGCACAGGCAGAGAGAGAGAGGGGCACAGGCAGAGAGAGAGAGGGGCACAGGCAGAGAGAGAGAGGGGCACAGGCAGAGAGAGAGAGGGGCACAGGCAGAGAGAGAGAGGGGCACAGGCAGAGAGAGAGAGGGGCACAGGCAGAGAGAGAGAGGGGCACAGGCAGAGAGAGAGAGGGGCACAGGCAGAGAGAGAGAGGGGCACAGGCAGAGAGAGAGAGGGGCACAGGCAGAGAGAGAGAGGGGCACAGGCAGAGAGAGAGAGGGGCACAGGCAGAGAGAGAGAGGGGCACAGGCAGAGAGAGAGAGGGGCACAGGCAGAGAGAGAGAGGGGCACAGGCAGAGAGAGAGAGGGGCACAGGCAGAGAGAGAGAGGGGCACAGGCAGAGAGAGAGAGGGGCACAGGCAGAGAGAGAGAGGGGCACAGGCAGAGAGAGAGAGGGGCACAGGCAGAGAGAGAGAGGGGCACAGGCAGAGAGAGAGAGGGGCACAGGCAGAGAGAGAGAGGGGCACAGGCAGAGAGAGAGAGGGGCACAGGCAGAGAGAGAGAGGGGCACAGGCAGAGAGAGAGAGAGAGGAGGAACGGGATGAGGACAGCAAGCTTACCTTTGCCCCCAGGTCCAAGCAAGGATATTTGGGGTGTACCAGCCCCAGCTGCTCGAGGCTCATGAAGCCCACCCTGGTGGGCAGCTCAGGAGCCAGGTCCATGCCCCAGACATACTGGAGGCTGCAGAGGGTGATGCCATAGAGGAGGAGGAAGGGTGAGCAGAGCATGGCGAAGTGATGGCGGCTCCGCACTATCCAGATCAAGCAGGCCCACAGCAGCAGCACAAAAGTCAACCAGCTGTGATACATGATGCTCCACACCTAGAGGCAAGCAAGAGGAGACCCAGAAGGTCTCCCTCCCATGTCCCTGTGTCCCCTTTCCCTCCTTAACCCCTTACCATCATGGCAATGAGGGCACAGACGTAGCTCTGCTTCATGATGACCTGGCCCAAGGAGTGCAGGGGCAGTCGCTCAGCTGGATGCCTCCTGCCTGGCCAGGGGAGGTGGGGGATCATCAGCTAGCCCCCTCCCCTAGGCCACAGGCAGGCTTTGGGGAGGGGGAAGTGCTGAGGAACACTTTACCTGGCTGGGGTGAGTTGCCCATCACATGCACAGTGCAGTTGTCAGTGCCACTGCCTGCCTTGCCAGCGCTGGGGGACAGCATGGGCTGGGGGAAGAGTGGGCAGAGAGGGCTCAGAGCCCACCCTGATACCCCCACAGCACCCCAGGCATCGCTTGGGGAGGCACAGCACCCCCCCCAAAACCCACCTTAGTGTCCTCAGTCACACCATCAGTGTCCTTGGGCCAGCTCTCCAGCTCCAGCAGCTCCCTTGCTGGTGGCTGTGTGGCTGCTGAGGTTCTCTGTGAGGGGCAGGAAGCAGCTCAGACCCCCCCCAGGGAGCAGAATCATACCTCATCCCCCTGCTGAGGCATCCCACCTCCCCAGAACCAAGCATCCTTAGTGGGTGCAGCCCAGGCATCAGCAGAAGGTCCAGCTGAGCCCTGCAGCTCCTCACCTTGGCATGCAAGCCTCGTAGCTTCACCAGGGTGGCCACAGTGTAGTAGAGCAAGAGGAGGATGCCAGGGTTGGCATAGACAGGCCAGGGGTGGCTGGTGTTGAGCAGCAGGGCATTGGGCTGGGAGCAGTTAGGATACAGGATGATGTCCTTGAAGCCAAACAACCTGTGGGGATGGAGCAGGTGGGGTGGAATCCCAGGGTTGAGCTAAGCTTCTCTCCTCAAGCAGGGCTGCTCCACACCAGGCATGGCTCAGGACTCACCGTGCCCAGAGGGTGGGGGGTGGGAAGACCCCCTGGATGAAGGGAGTCTGGTAGGCATAGAGGCAGAGGAGGTGGCTGGCAGTGTAGAGGCCGATGAGGATGCAGAGGATGTTGAAGGCCAGCTGGCTGGGGGGCAGGTGGCAGGCCCACCAGGTGCACAGCCCCACGAAGAGCAGGTAGTAGATGCTGGAGGAGGCGGAGGGCAGCGTGATCCCTAGGGAGCAGTGTCCACAGGGGGGGTCAGGGCACACAGGAGGCTCCTCCAGCCAGGCAGCTCCCAGCTGAGCAGCATCCCTCCCTGCACTGAGCATCATCCAAACCCAGCATCTCTCCCTGGACCAAGCATCCCTCCCTGCACTGAGCATCATCCAAACCCAGCATCTCTCCCTGGACCAAGCATCCCTCCCTGCACTGAGCATCATCCAAACCCAGCATCTCTCCCTGGACCAAGCATCCCTCCCTGCACTGAGCATCACCCAGAACAAGCATCCCTCCCTGGACTGAGCATCACCCAGACCAAGCATCCCCCTGGACTGAGCATCCCTCCCTGCACTGAGCATCATCTGGACCAAGCATCCCCCTGGACTGAGTATCATCCAAACTCAGCATCCCTCCCTGGACCAAGCATCATCCAAACCCAGCATCCTTCCCTGGATCAAGCATCCCTCCCTGGACCAAGCATCACCTAGAATGAGCATCACCCAGAACAAGCATCCCTCCCTGGACTCAGCATCACCCAGAACAAGCATCCCCCTGAACTGAGCATCATCCAGACCAAGCATCACCCCCTGGACCGAGCAGACCTTCCTGAACTCATCACTGCCACTGAGACCCCCTCAGCTCACTGCATGCCCCCCCCCCCACATTCCATACTGACCAGCCAAGGCCAGCAGCAGGATGGCCAGGCCCTTGCCAGCCTCCCAGAGCAGCCAGTGAGCTGTCACCCGCAGCCTGGCACTGAGTGGTGTGTCCCTGTCCCTGGCTGTGCCACCAGGCTGCTCCACATCCTCTTCCCCCTGCCAGGAGACAACATGGAGTGATCTCAGGCAGCTCCAGGCTGTGCCTCAGTTTCCCTACCTGAGAGAAATGAAGTTCCACAAAGGCAAGTGGAGAGGAGAAATAACCTCGTGGAGCAGGACAGGGTAGGGTTTCTCCATGGAGAAGGAGCTGGGGGATAACAAGATCCCCATGAGCCAGCAATATGTCCTCATTGAAGGCCAATGGGATGCTGGGGAGCATGGAGAAGAGTGAGCAGCAGGGCAAAGGGAGCTTCTGCTCCCTCTCTCCTCTGTCCTAGTGAGGCCACAGCTGAGTGCTGGGCTCCCCAGTTCCAGAGAGACAAGGAACTGCTGCAGAGAGTCCAGGAAGATGCTGAGGGCACTGGAGCATGTGTGGCAGGAGGAGGAAAGGCTGAGAGCCCTGGGGCTGCTGAGGCTGGAGCAGAGCAGAGCCAGAGGGGAGCTGCTCCATGCTGAGCAAGAGCTGAAGGGTGCAGGGGGCAAGAGGCTGGGGCCACACTCTGCTCAGGGGTGCCCAGGGCTAGGAGCAACAGGCACACACTGGAAGCCAGGAGCTTGCAGCTGAGCAGCAGGAGAAACTTGTTTGGGGTGAGGGTGCAGAGCCCTGGCCCAGGCTGCCCAGAGAGCTTGGGGAGTCTCCTGGGGTGCAGAGATTGCCAAGGCCTCTGGAGGTGATGCTGGGCAAGCTGCTGGGGCTCAGTTGGGCTGGATGATGCCCAGAGGTCTCTCCCAAGCCTCCCCATGCTGGGATTGGGTGACAGAACCTGTGTCCAGCCAGGACAGGCTGCCCAGTGCTGTGTGGGCACAGAGCCCAGCCCCTGGCTGTGTTAGTGCCATTAGCAGTGTGGAAAGCTGCTGCAGCAGGAGCTGTTGTTCTTGGCTCTGCCTCTCAGCTTCCCAGCACTCAGCTATTTTTTTTTTCCAGGCTGCTCCCACACTGGCCCTGTGCTCACACCAAAGGCATTCCCACTGCTCCCTGCTCTGCTTACAGCCCAGAGCAGTGGGCAGCACCCCAAAAACCAAGCTGAACCCCACAAGGAGGTGTTTGCTGAGCTGAGCAAGGTGACACTAACTTTGGGTGAGCCTGGTGCCATCAGCACAGCATCCTGCTGGCACTGCCAGGCATGGCATGGCACTGGAGCCATCCTACAGCCTGCCAGCCAGCTCCTGGATTGCCCAGCTCCAGAGGTGCTTTGGGGTTGGGCTGTTTGCTGCCATCCCTAGGGCAACGTGGGAGCAAACACAGGCAACTCCTCCATGGCTGAGTCAGCCTGAGCATGACCTAACCTCTCCACCACTTAGCCTGGCAGCCAAAACTCCTCCTCCCCAGGGCCCTGGGTGTGCAGTGTGGATATATCCACCACCACCATCCCATGCCAGGCTGACCTCCTTGGCAAGGGGAAAGGGATGGGCCAAGCATGCCAAGGATGCTGCTGATGGCACCAAGGTTGCTTCTCATCTCCTCAAAGGACCTGGCAGCCAAAACTCTTCCTCTCCAGGGCCCTGACTGCTCTGGATGTGTCCATCCCAAGCTCCCCACCACCACCATCCCATGCCAGGCTGACCTCCTTGGGAAGGGGACAGGGATGGGCCAAGGATGCCAAGGCTTGGTGGGATGCTGCTGATGGTACCAAGGTTGCTTCTCACCTCCTCCAGGGACCTGGCAGCCAAAATTCCTCCCCAGGGCCCTGACTGCTCTGGATGTATCCATCCCAAGCTCCCCATCATCACCCCCCCATGCCAGGCTAACCTCCTTGGGAAGGGGACAGGGATGCTGGGATTTGATGGGACATGGTGGCTGAGATGCTGCTGATGGCACCAAGGTTACTTCTCACCTCCTCCAGGGACCTGGCAGCCAAAACTCCTCCTCCCCAGGGCCCTGGGTGTGCAGTGTGGATATATCCACCACCACCATCCCATGCCAGGCTGACCTCCTTGGCAAGGGGAAAGGGATGGGCCAAGCATGCCAAGGCTTGGTGGGATGCTGCTGATGGTACCAAGGTTGCTTCTCACCTGCTCCAAGGTTTCCAAGGGCTCTGTCCTTCGTCCCCCCCGGGCAGCAGGAGCAGCCCTGGGGCTGAGCTGCTGGCAGAGGCAGAGGCAAAGGGCTGAGAGCAGCAGGATGCCAGCATCAGGTGCCACCAGACGCACCGAGTTGGGGATGTCACTCAGGTCCAGCCTGGGGAGGAGGAGAAGGAAGGCATGGGAGGGCTCAAGGACTGGGGGACAAGCCCCTCAAACCCCACACTACTGGGGTGTCCTTACCTGGTGACCCCAATGTGACGGGCCAGGACCTCCCAGGTGCTGCCTGCAGGGAAGATGGAAGGTGATGGGTTGGGTTGAGCCCACTAGGAGCAGGAGGAGGGAGAAGCTCCCCAACATCCATGGGCATGTGGCTGCCCAGCTCCTCACACCAACACATCAACACCTTCATGCCTCCAGGGTTTGGGAGGATGAGTGTAGGGATGGGGACCTTGTCCCCAAGCTGTGGCAGGCTGCCCTGGCACCCCAATACTCACAGCTGGGCCCCAACAGCTGGTCCAGGATGGGCAGAGTGTACAGGCACACTTGGAAGACAAAGTGGCTGATGAGGAAGAGGATGCTGGTCCCCAGCAGAGCTTTGAGCAGGCGACTGGGGTGACCTGTGAGGGATTGGCACCCCATCAGTCCTCCTCCTCCTCCTGAGGGGAGCCCAGCACCCTGCAGCACCCTCAGCACCCAACCCAGCCTAAGAGCATCCTTTCTACTGCATCCCTGGGGAAACTGAGGCCACAGGGTATCCATACTAGATCGGGATGCAGCTCATCCTCTCCATCCCAAAGCCTGATGGAATATCCTGGTGGGTGGAAGGGAAAGTTGTGGCTGGGTGCCAGAGGCTCCTCTCCACACCACAAAGCCTGTCAGACCTTCCAGCAGCTGCAGCCTTGCCCCCAGCCCACGCAGCATCCTGGGCCACATGCCCATTTTCCTGGCGAAGGAGCCAGGCAGCCAGCCCACCACAGCTGCTTGGAAGCCAAAAAGACTCCTTCCTCTTGGTTGTTTTTTTTTGGGGGGGGTATTTTGGATTGCTGTCCATGCCCAGGAAGGCTGTCAGCAGAGCTTTTAGCTGTAGCAGCCTGGCCCAGAGGGCAGGGATGGGGCTAAGGATATGCACTTTACCCATGGATGATGCTCCCCTGCACGCAGTGAGGGATGCTCCAAGCACAACCCAAGGCCTGAGGTTTCTACTTAATGAGGCTGGGGCTCTAAAGCTGGACATTTTGGAGCTTGGAAGTCTATTCCTAGCCATGCTGGGGCTATAATTAACCAAAGGAAGCTGCCAGGTAGAGCCACAAGGCTCAGGACAAACCACAAGGAGAAGGAGAGCAGCTAACAGTCCCCACATCATGGCCCAGGATGAGTCCCTTACCTCCAGCAGAGCCTTGGGAAGGCCCTGGGAACCATGGCAGGAGCAGCAGGAAGAGCAGGTAGACCAAGGAGAGGAGGTTGAAGCGGAAGAGGCAGGCTAGGGAACAGAAGGAATTGGGCAGGATTAGTGCTCAGGATGGAGGCTGAAGCCCACTAGGCTCCCAGCTGCATCCCTTCCACCCTCAGCATCCCTGAGGATGTGACCTGGTGTGATAAAGGACATCCCAAAAGCATGAAGCACATCAATCCTAGAGAAGATGCTCAAGAGGGACATGTGTAGGAGCCTGGGCACCACAATAGGTGACACAGTGTGGGAGGGGACAAGAGCCATCAGCACATTGTGCTGCATTGCCACATCCTCCTCCCTGCAAGCCTGAGCTTTGCAGAGAGCCCCAGAGACCTCCAGCCCAAGGCCTCACCTCACCAGCTCTTTACCTTCTCCCTCCCTTATTTTTAGAGCTAAATTACAGCTTTGGCTGCAAGTGTGAAACCAGCAGAGGTGCTGAGGCTGAGCCTCACAGGGACAGGGACATCTCAGGACAGCTGCCTGGGGACACAGTGTTCCTGATGGCTGCAGTGACAGACACCAGCACATGCAACTGGGGACAAGCCCACAGAGCTAGCAGGCTGACAGGATATCCAGGGATATCCCTCAGGAGCAGCCCAGGATGGGGATGACCATGAGGTCCATGTTGGGGACCTCAGCTCTGTGTGGATGTGCTCCCCTTGGCACCTCATTTGGGGGAAAGAGGGGAGGCAAAAGGACCAAGCAGCCCTGTGGGGACAAAGTGGGAGCTAAGGGACATGCTGAGCCCTGCCAGGCCAGCACAGCTCTTCCTGTGTTTATGGGGATTGAATGGGACAGTAGGGATGGGAGAAGGGGGACATGGTGCAGACTCCCAGGGGATGCTCAGACAGCAGCAGGAGCAGCACCCAACAACCTGGGGCACATCCCACACAGCATCCTGGCTCCCCAGCTGCTTCCCTCTACCAGGGAGCACAGCCAGCCCCTCAAACATGGGTGAGGAGCACACAAGGAGCCTCTCCTGGAGCCCAGGAGCAGCATCCCAGCAGTTAGTGACCCCCAGGATGCGTCAGCTCCCCGCGCACGCTGCCCGAGGGTTGTTGGCCAATCCATGAGCTCATGGAGCAAACATTCCCTTTCCTGAGCCAGCAGGGAGAGAGGAACCTTCCTGGCGTGGAGCTGAGCAGCTCCATGGACAGGGGAAGCAGTCAGCATCCCTCTAGGAGAAGCAAGCAGCATACCTTCCACCCTAAGGCATGGTCCTTTGGGTGAGCCAGCTCCAACCAGGAGCATCTGTGCCAGGCATGATCACCCTAGGGATGCTGCTTGTAAAGGCTCAAGGATGAGGGGGGAAAGAGATGCTACTACAAGGAGCATCCCCCCCCATCCCTCCCTCAGCATGAAGCAGACCAGTTTGTGAGCATCCACCCACCCACATCTCCTTGTCACTGGCTGCTCTGGGGTGTGGATGCTGAGAGCAAACCGGTTCCCTGCCATGCTGACAGCAGGGAAAGTGCCAGCCTGGGGTCAAAAACCAGTTTGGGATGTGTGTGTGTGTCTGTGTGTGTGTGTGTGGGGAGAGCAACCCCACAGGCAAACCTTGTCCTCCTGCACCCACCTTCCCATGAGGAAGGGATAGGTGGGAGCATCCCTGTGCTGGCACCCACTATGCCCTCCCTTCCCTATGCTCCCAGCAAGCTGATCCTGCATCTAACAGCCCCCAATTCCACCTTCTCCCAAGTCCCTGGGGAGTCAGGAGCAGCTTCCACACTGCCAAGGAATTCACTGCCACCACTTGAACTATGAATGATGTTAATGTGCTGAGAAGAGGAGCAATCAGCACCAGGGAGGTGTGTGTGTGTGGAGGGGGGGGGAGATGTGCTGGCTTTCCAAGCTTGGCATGTCCCCATGGGAAAGGGAAAGGCAGAGCCAACACTGAGGTCTTTCCTGTTGCAATCAGGCTGGGGAAAAGTGGGATGTGTGGCTCTGGGAGAGGGGTTAGGGTCTGGCACAGCTCTCTCCTTACAAAGTGGGCACTATTCCATGCCTGGGGATCGATCTAGCCCCAATATCCATCCAGGATGGGGGGGGGAAAAAGGGGGGGAGGGTCCTTGGACCCTGCTGGCAATGGGATAGCCCCCCAGTATCATCCACAACCCCCCAGCATCATCCCTAGCAGCATCCCTCCCATGCCCACAGAGCACTTGGCACCAGTGCAGGCACTGAGCCCATAGGGAGCTGTGCTCAGGATTAATTAGCAGAGCTCTTTAATTGCCTGCCTGCCCTGCTAGCTCCACAGCAGCCCGTTAGCTGCTGCCAGGAACCTCTGCCAAGCTGCTTCCCTGCCTCCCAATCCAACTGGGCTCTCCCCAAGGCTGGGCAAGACCCACAGAGGGTCCCCAGGATGCAGCCAAGCATCAGCAAATCAAGAGGCAGCAGGATGCTGAGCTCCAGCTGTGGAAGCTCTTCCCATGGGATTTCCCCCTAGCCCCTAGATGCAGGCAGCCAGCCCCAGCTCCTCTTTCCAGGCAGAGGGAGCAGTCCCACCAGCTCACCTGCCATATCCTGTTTTTCATGGAAAACTAATCCCACTCCTGCCAGCCCTGCTCCCCAGGGATACCCCAGGAGGGCACTGGGCTGGATGCCACTGCTGCCAGCCTGGGAAATCCCAGCCACAGCACAGGGGGATGGATGCTCAGTGTCACCCTAGTGCCTGGGGTGACATCCCTTTCCCTGCAGCACTTAGACACACCAGGATGGCACAAGCCATGCCAGGGCATCCCCAGAGGCATGGGCTCAGCATCCCACTGGCAATCCCAAGGAGCCACAGGACATTCCCACATCTCCCACATGCAGCTCAGGGCCATGCCAGCATCTGCCAGTGCCAAGCAGTGTCCAAACCCCCCCTTGGTCCTCACCTAGCCCATGTGGGGCACCCCAGGACTCTGTGACAAGCAGGTTCAATCCAGGCTTAGTCCTGGGGAGATAGATAGGCCCCTGGAGCTGAGCAGCATCCTCCCATCCCCCTGTGTGGCCAAGGGAGCAAGGAGCACTTACTGCTCCCGAGGACAGCAGTGCCTTTGGGCTTGTTTCTTTTTCTCTTCAATCCTCTTCTTTTCCTATTTCCCTTCCCTTGATAAAAAGCACCTGAGCCCAGGAGGCTGCTGGATGCCTGCAGCCCACACTCCTGCCAGCTGGACATCCTGCCTTAGGAACCATACCCCCCCTCCTCCAAGAGACCCCTCCAGCATCTCCCAGCCAGGCAGGGGAGGTCAAGTCCTTTGGTTTAGGGAAGGGGGAGCACCATAGCCTCAGGGATATAGGATGCTATCCTGAACCATGGCAGAGAGCTGGGATTGTCACCCAAGCTCGTGCTGTTGACCCCCCCACCCCTAGGTGTACTGCTGGGCAGGTTGTGCCCCCTCCAGCAGCACCGTGCAGCCCAGGAGAGGCAGGTTAGAGCCCAGGGGCTGAGTGGAGTGAGGATGGGGTCCAGGAGAGGCAGGTTAGAGCCCAGGGGCTGAGTGGAGTGAGGATGGGGTCCAAGAGAGGCAGGTTAGAGCCCAGGGCCTGAGTGGAGTGAGGATGGGGTCCAGCAGCATCATCATCTCCACCCACCCCAAGCTGGCTGCGAGCCACGAGCAAACATCCTCCGGACGTTTGGGAAGAGCTTAATTGCCAGGGAAGGAAGGGACAGAGGCGGGTCATGGTCCGGAGCTTTTCCTTCTCCACCCACTCTACTAGGGGTAGCAGGAGAAGCCACACACACACACACACCCCCTCATCATCACCCCGCGTGCCTCAGTTTCCCCTCCCTGAGTCACCTGCAATGCAGCCAGAGCAGGAGGGAGCTGCTCACCCACCACCCCCAGCAAGCATAGCAGATTCTCACCACACCACCACTCCCCCAGCACCATTTGGGGCCAAACTGGCTGCACTGGGGCCCCAGGGGTGGGACCGCAGCCTGAGGCCACGTTGTCACCTCCTGGATGCACCCAGCAGCATTCCCGTGTCCTAGCTGCCACCCTAGCCGGGGCCAGGAGGGGAGGGAGGTCTTGTCCAAGGGCAAAGCAAGCAAGCAAGCACCTTCCCTTCCCTCCTTCCCTAGCCAGTCCCGGCTCGGCTGGGAGGCAGGGTTATAATTAACCTCCTCACATCCTGTGCCATGCACTGAGTCACTCCTCCAGCNAAGCATCACCCAGCCCAGTTACCCCTCCAGCACCAGCAGGATCCAGTGTGTCCCAGCACCCTACACCTCACAAGAAGCAGAGCAGCCAGTAGGGTGACATGCTGGTGTCCAAATCGGGATGGTTTCAAGCCCAAGCAAGCCTTAGGTGCCCAGTAGCTGTGCCCAGGGTGGGGGTGGGGACTCACACACGCACACACATGCCTCCAGNCTTTTTTTTTCCTCTTTAGCAGTCACCCAACTTCCTTTGCCAACAAGGTTTGCCCAGCACCAACCAAACATCCCCAGCACCCCTAAAAATCCAGCTGGATGTGACCCCAGGTTTAAGGTGAACACTAGCCCAAAAGTGATGCCACCACATTGCCAAGTTGCACAAGGAAAGCCTTGAACAATTCTGTTTACGGAGAGAAGGTTTGGGTTTGGGGTTTCTTCTTTTCCTCTGCGTTTACCTCAAGGTAAACAGAGTCCCCAAAGAGGCTCCCCCCGCCCCCCCCCATCCCTCCCTTTCCCTGAGCAGCTAGGGTTCAAAGAGGCGATTCTTGTTCCACGCATCCCAGGACACGGGGATTTTCCAGGCTGGTAGCCAGAGGGTTGCTTTGGTGGGTGGTGGATCTGCTTTTCCAAAGGCCAAATGTTGGCTTCAACTAGCTCAGGGAGCCATAGCCCTGCAAGAGTGCNCTCAGAGGGGTTTGAAAGGGTCTAGGGGTGTCTTCGGTGGGGTGGTGCAAGGTGATTGCCCATAGGGCTGGCTGGGCTGGGTGGGGGGTCTGGAGAAGTGGGACACACAAACACACACGATGGTCCTGCGTGGGGCTGAGGGTGTTCTCCGTGGGGCTGGAGGGGTGTCCCACCCATCCACCTCCTGCCGGGAGCTCCTCCCGGGGTACAAGGACACCCCACGGGCAGTTCACGCGTGGGGAGAGGGAGAAGCGGAACGCATCCACACACACACACAGCCAGCACCCTCACCTCAAACCCCCCCCCACACTTAAGACCCCAGACCCCCGGTACTCACCGGCCAGCAGAGCGAGCGGTAGCAGCAGCCAGTAGAGCCCCGAACACAGCAACCGGCGCTCCATTGCCGCTCAGGCGGCCCCGGGACGGCCCATGCCCCGTTGAACCGAGCGCGTTCCGCCCCGCCGCGGCTGGGCAAGGCCCCCGCTGGCCGGGCCCGGAGCTGCGCGGACCGANCGTTCGTTTCCGTTCGGTTCCGCGCTGCCCGGCCCGGCCCGGCCCGCCTTGGCTTTGCTCGGCTCGGTTCCGTTCGTTTCCGTTCGGTTCCGCGCTGCCCGGCCCGGCCCGGCCCGCCTTGGCTTTGCTCGGCTCGGTTCCGTTCGTTTCCGTTCGGTTCCGCGCTGCCCGGCCCGGCCCGGCCCGCCTTGGCTTTGCTCGGCTCGGTTCCGTTCGTTTCCGTTCGGTTCCGCGCTGTCCGGCCCGGCCCGGCCCGCCTTGGCTTGGCTCGGCTCGGTTCCGTTCGTTTCCGTTCGGTTCCGCGCTGCCCGGCCCGGCCCGGCCCGCCTTGGCTTTGCTCGGCTCGGTTCCGTTCGTTTCCGTTCGGTTCCGCGTTGCCCGGTGCCTTTGTGCGTTGCCTGGCTCGGTTTCTCGTGGTTCGCCTCAGTTGCACGTTGCCTAGCTGGGCTCTGCACTGTCGGGCTGGGCTCGGCTCGCCCGGTTCAGCTCGGCTCAGCTCTGCCCGGCTTGGCTCAGCTCAATTCGGTTTAGCCCTGCCCAGATCAGTTCAGCTTGGCTTGGTTTGACTTGGATCTGCTCAGCCCAGCTAAGTTCTGCTCTGCCCAACTCGGTTCAGCTGAGCTCTGCTCTGCTAGGCTTGGCTCAGCTCAGCTCTGCCCAGTTCAGTTCAGCTCTGCCCAGTTCAGCTCTGCCCAGTTCAGCTCTGCCCAGTTCAGCTCTGCCCAGTTCAGCTCTGCTCAGCTCAGCTCTGCCCAATTCAGCTCTGCTCAGCTCAGCTCAATTTGGCTCTACCCAGCTCAGCTCAGCTCAATTTGGCTCGTCTCACCTCCCCCCACCACAACTGACACAAGTTGTCCAGGCTCAGCCCCAACGGTAGCAAGGAAAGGGAGCAGAGTGCCCCAGAACCCTGCAGCCTCTCCCTTCAGCCTCCCCATCCCTGCTGCTGACACAAGGAGCATCTGCAGGAGGGGAGATAAACAGAGAGAAAAATATCATTAACAGCAACAAAAAAGCTGAGGTGCTTCCTGTTTGCTTAGTGGAAACCAAAAATAAAAGAGGCTGGAGGGAACTGAGGTGAGAGCTCTGCTCGGGGCTGGGGTTTGGAGTGCCTGCCTGGAGCCCCCCACCCATGGGAGCTGGCTCCTGGGTCCCTGGAATTGGTCCCATGTCCCCAGAACTGGGTCCTGTGCCCCAAGAGCTGGATGCATGGTCCTATAGCCCTGGAGTCAAGTCCCATGTCCCCAGAGCTGGATCCCATGTCCCACAGGAGCTGGATGCATGGTCTTATGTCCCTGGAGTCAAGTCCCATGTCCCCAGAGCTGGGTCCTGTGTCCCAAGAGCTGGATGCATGCTCCTATAGCCCTGGAGTCAAGTCCCATGTCCCCAGAGCTGAGTCTCATGTCCCAGGAGCTGGATGCATACATAAGTCCTGTGTCTCTGGAGTTGGGACCTGTGTCCTCAGGGCATGACACATGGTCCCATGTCCCCAAGAGCTAGGTCCTGTGTTCCTGGAGCTGGATGCACGGTGCCATACTCCAGGAGCTGGGTGCAGGGTCCTGGTGCCTGGGAGCTGGGTGCTGCTCAGTGCCAAGCCCTGGCTGGGAAGGTGCTGGGCACAGCTGGTGGCTGTGGGAAGCGTGGCTGGTGGCCACAGGCAGCACCAGGAACCACTATCTCATCCCAGAAAGCATCAGCCCATGACATTCTCTGCATTCTTTGGCTTCCCCACATCTCTTTCCCAAATGCACTCAATTCACTGGCATCCAGCTGGCACACTGGGACCTGCTCCCCACTTTGGTGGGCTCCTGCACTCTTGGAGCTCTTCCCCCTCACCCCAGCCTTGAAGCTGCAGCCATCTGGACATTGTTGTCCATGACATTGTCTTTAAACCATGGCCAGGATGGGCCCAAGGGACCTCAGATGTGTGGCTGGAGGGTTGGGGGAAGAGGAACCTCTCTCAAATGTAGAGTCCTGCCCCTGAGAGGTTTGGGGTTCTCCATGGAGAAGGAGCTGGCAGTGCTGGGGGACAAGAAGTTCCCCATGAGCCAGTGATGTGTCCTCATGGCCAAGAAGGCCAATGGGCTGCTGGGGTGCAGGAAGAAGAGTGAGCAGCAGGTCCAGGGAGGTTCTCCTCCCTCTCTCCTCTGCTCTGGATGACCCTGCTGGAGCAGGGAGGTTGGACTATAGATGATCCCCAGAGGTCCTTTCCAACCTTCACCATGCTGGGATTTGAGGGATGCTGCATCCTGATAGAAGCTGGGATGGGCTGTGGGTGCTCCTGAGCCTCCTCAGAGCAGGAGTGCAGCCTCTCTGCCTGACCATATCTCTGCGATCCAGAGGGATTCACTCCTCATTAACACCCTCATCACCACCCAGCCATGAAGCTCTGCATTAACTCCATATCCATGAGCCTGAGGCATGGCAATTCCTGCTGCAGAAGCTCCAGCAGCATCCCCCCCACCCTGGAATGGCTCCAGGAAAGGGTAAGTCTTGCTCCCAGCACCCACCACCCTACAGCCAGGCTGGGAATGGAGCCTCTGGAAGTAAATGGGCACTGGGAATGGCACCCCAGAGCCCTGTCTCACATGGATGAATCCGGCCTGGAGCTGCCTCACTCAGGTTTTAAGAGGGATGCTGGAGGATGGCTCGGCCCTGTAATGGGCTGTGGGCACAGCTTGAGTGCCCAGAGAGGTGTTTTATGGACAAGGAAGCTTCTCCTGCATCCGGACAGAGCTATTAGCACGTGGCCAAGGCACGGGGTAAGAGGTGACTTTGGAGTCCCTTGTTCCTATGGCACTGCTGGGAATCATGGATGTGGGGAAAGGACCTTAAGGAAACAGCCTCAAGTTGCACCAGGGGAGGTTTAGGTTGGTCATGAGGAACAATTTCTTCCCCAAAAAGGGGTTGTCAAGGCCTGGCCCAGGCTGCCTAGGGAAGTGGTGGAGTCACCACCCCTGGAGGGGTTGACATGTGGTTTAGTGGTGACCTGGCAGTGCTGGCTAAAGGTCTTTTCCAACCTAAATCATTCTAAGATCCTAGCCCAGGGCTAGGACCTCCCTGGAAAGGGTCCAACCCCTCCTGGAAAGGGTCTGAACCCCCTGGAATGGGTCTAGAACCCCCTGGAATGGGTCTGAACCCTCCCCCGGAAAGGGTCTGAACCCCCTGGAATGGGTCTGGAACCCCCTGGAATGGGTCTGAACCCTCCCCCGGAAAGGGTCTGAAGCCCTGGAATGGGTCCAAACCCTCTGGAATGAGGCTGGACCCCTCCAGAACGAATATGAACATCCCTTAAAATGGGTCTAGACCCCTCTGGAAGGGGTCTAAACCTCTCAGAATGGGTCTAGATTCCCTCTTGGAAAGGGTCTGAAAGCCCTTGGAAAGGAGCTGAACCTCCTGCAATCAGTCTGAANGCCTGGGAGCTGGGTGCTGCTCAGTGCCAAGCCCTGGCTGGGAAGGTGCTGGGCACAGCTGGTGGCTGTGGGAAGCGTGGCTGGTGGCCACAGGCAGCACCAGGAACCACTATCTCATCCCAGAAAGCATCAGCCCATGACATTCTCTGCATTCTTTGGCTTCCCCACATCTCTTTCCCAAATGCACTCAATTCACTGGCATCCAGCTGGCACACTGGGACCTGCTCCCCACTTTGGTGGGCTCCTGCACTCTTGGAGCTCTTCCCCCTCACCCCAGCCTTGAAGCTGCAGCCATCTGGACATTGTTGTCCATGACATTGTCTTTAAACCATGGCCAGGATGGGCCCAAGGGACCTCAGATGTGTGGCTGGAGGGTTGGGGGAAGAGGAACCTCTCTCAAATGTAGAGTCCTGCCCTGAGAGGTTTGGGGTTCTCCATGGAGAAGGAGCTGGCAGTGCTGGGGGACAAGAAGTTCCCCATGAGCCAGTGATGTGTCCTCATGGCCAAGAAGGCCAATGGGCTGCTGGGGTGCAGGAAGAAGAGTGAGCAGCAGGTCCAGGGAGGTTCTCCTCCCTCTCTCCTCTGCTCTGGATGACCCTACTGGAGCAGGGAGGTTGGACTATATATGATCCCCAGAGGTCCTTTCCAACCTTCACCATGCTGGGATTTGAGGGATGCTGCATCCTGATAGAAGCTGGGATGGGCTGTGGGTGCTCCTGAGCCTCCTCAGAGCAGGAGTGCAGCCTCTCTGCCTGACCATATCTCTGCGATCCAGAGGGATTCACTCCTCATTAACACCCTCATCACCACCCAGCCATGAAGCTCTGCATTAACTCCATATCCATGAGCCTGAGGCATGGCAATTCCTGCTGCAGAAGCTCCAGCAGCATCCCCCCACCCTGGAATGGCTCCAGGAAAGGGTAAGTCTTGCTCCCAGCACCCACCACCCTACAGCCAGGCTGGGAATGGAGCCTCTGGAAGTAAATGGGCACTGGGAATGGCACCCCAGAGCCCTGTCTCACATGGATGAATCCGGCCTGGAGCTGCCTCACTCAGGTTTTAAGAGGGATGCTGGAGGATGGCTCGGCCCTGTAATGGGCTGTGGGCACAGCTTGAGTGCCCAGAGAGGTGTTTTATGGACAAGGAAGCTTCTCCTGCATCCGGACAGAGCTATTAGCACGTGGCCAAGGCACGGGGTAAGAGGTGACTTTGGAGTCCCTTGTTCCTATGGCACTGCTGGGAATCATGGATGTGGGGAAAGGACCTTAAGGAAACAGCCTCAAGTTGCACCAGGGGAGGTTTAGGTTGGTCATGAGGAACAATTTCTTCCCCAAAAAGGGGTTGTCAAGGCCTGGCCCAGGCTGCCTAGGGAAGTGGTGGAGTCACCACCCCTGGAGGGGTTGACATGTGGTTTAGTGGTGACCTGGCAGTGCTGGCTAAAGGTCTTTTCCAACCTAAATCATTCTAAGATCCTAGCCCAGGGCTAGGACCTCCCTGGAAAGGGTCCAACCCCTCCTGGAAAGGGTCTGAACCCCCTGGAATGGGTCTAGAACCCCCTGGAATGGGTCTGAACCCTCCCCCGGAAAGGGTCTGAACCCCCTGGAATGGGTCTGGAACCCCCTGGAATGGGTCTGAACCCTCCCCCGGAAAGGGTCTGAAGCCCACTGGAAAGGGTCTGAAGCCCTGGAATGGGTCCAAACCCTCTGGAATGAGGCTGGACCCCTCCAGAACGAATATGAACATCCCTTAAAATGGGTCTAGACCCCTCTGGAAGGGGTCTAAACCTCTCAGAATGGGTCTAGATTCCCTCTTGGAAAGGGTCTGAAAGCCCTTGGAAAGGAGCTGAACCTCCTGCAATCAGTCTGAACCCGCTGGAAAAGATCCAAACCCTCTTGCAACGGGTCTGGGTCCATCGGAACGGGGCTGAAACTCCTGGAACGACTATAAACTCCCCCTCGGAACGGGTCTGGATCCATCGGAACGGGGCTGAAACTCCCGGAACGACTATAACCTCCCCCTCGGAACGGGTCTGGATCCATCGGAACGGGGCTGAAACTCCCGGAACGACTATAACCTCCCCCTCGGAACGGGTCTGGATCCATCGGAACGAGACTCAAATCCCCTGGAATAAGCCTGAACCCCTCGGAATGGCTACGACTCCCCCTCGGAACGGGTCTGGATCCATCGGAACGAGACTCAAACCCCCTGGAATGAGCCTGGACCCCTCGGAACGGGTCAGAACCGCTACCACCACCGCCCCACTCCATCCCTACTGCCCACCCGGAGCTGGGCTATAAAAGGGGTGACTGTGCCTTTAAGAGCCCCGTGGCGCCAATCCCGCCCCACGTGACCCCGCGGGTGGGCGGAGCTGCGTTCCGCGCGGGTTCGCGCCAAACCAGTGGCGCGCAGGAGGTAGCGGCTCCACGTGTAGGCGCGCCGGGATCGGGATCGGAACCGGGATCGGGATCGGGATCGGGATCGGAACCGGGATCGGGATCGGGATCGGGACCGGTCCCACCATCACCGCTCCCGCCATGGCTCAGCTCCGCCTCACCGACTTCTTCGGCCGCACCAAAGCGGCTAGCAAAGCCGCGGCTAAGCGCCACCAGCTCAAAGCAGCCATTCCCGGGCTCCCGCTATCCCGGGAGCAGGAGCAGGAGGAGAAGGAGGGGGAGGATTCAGAACGGGGTACCCCGGGGCTCAGCTCCCGCCCGCTACCCGCTTCCCCGCACACCCCGTGCCGCCGCCGCTGCTCGCCGCCGCTGCGGGGACTGGCGAGCAGGAAGCGGAGCCGCCGGGACATGGAAGCGGAGTCGCCACCGCTCGCCCAACCGAGCGGGAAGTCAGCGCGGAAAAGGTTGGAGATGCAGCGGGAAGCGGAAGCGGGGCTGCTGGACGCGGTAAGGGAGCTGCTGGGGGTCTGGGGCTTGTACTGCTGCTCCCTCCTCCATCGCCGGGAGGGAGGGCTCGGGAATGGGATTGGGGGGATGAAAGCAGAGCGCTGTCTCCGCAGCAATCCCCCGCTAAGGGCTTGAACCCCATGCCTCACTACAGATCCTTCCCAAAAGGCTTGTTCGCCCCAGTTTACTGATGAAGACCCCCCCCACTAGATCTTAACTCCCTGCCTCAGTGCAGACCCTCCCCAAAAGACTCGTTCCCCCCATTTGACTGATGCAGACCCCTCCACTAGATCTTGACCCCCTGCCCCTGTGCAGACCCCTTCTAAAGGTTTACCCCTCCTTTCTGATGCAGACATCAAACCCCCCAAGGCTTTAACCCCCTCGTCTAGTGCAGACCCTTCCCCAGGGCTTGCCCCTCCCCTCCTAGATCTTGACCCCATTCCCAAAGCTTGTTCCCCTTTCTCCTGATGCAGACCCTCCCCAAATCTTTCCCCCCTGCCCCTAGTGCAGACCCAGCTCTGGTTTCCCCACGCCCCAATACCAGGCTGTGTGTGGGGAGGGGGTCCCCACACATCCCCTATGCAGCCTCTCACTCTTCTCTCTTGCAGACCACCAGCTCCTCACCTCTGGCCACTGCTGGTGCCCTGATGCCACCCTTGCTGAAGCTGCCAGTGGAGCCTGCAAGCAGCAGCCCTGAGCCAGGGCAGGATGGGGGGACACAGCCCAGCACAGCCCCCCCAGGGACCACCAGGCGCCTGCAGCGGGTAAGAAACAAGCTGAGCTTCCTGCTCAGGTAGCTTGGTGNTGTTGAGGGCTCCAGAACTGGCCCCAGTATTGCAGAGGAGGTGTGAGCAGAGCAGAGTGCAGTGGCAGAATCACCTCTCTGGCTCTGCTGGCCACGCTTCTCTTGCTGCAGCCCAGGATGCCATTGTGCTTCTGGGCTGCCAGCGTGCACTGTTTGCTCATGGCCAGCTTCTCAGCCACCAGCACCCCAAGGCCTTTTCTGCAGGGCTGCTCTCCATCATCTCATCCCCTAGCCTGGATTGATAGTGGGCATTGTTCCGATTGTCTCTTGGTGTCCCCTGACCTTGTATCCCCTCCCTTCCACCCAGGAGGACCTGGCTGGGCTGCGGAGCCAGCTGCAGAAGGTCAAGGCGCTGTCCCAGTTGTCCCAGTTGCCAGCAGTGCGTGCTGGGGCCAGCAGTGAGCTGCAGAGCCGTCTGGAGCGCGTGCGGCAGCTGGAGCAGCGCATCCGGGAGAGGAGAGCAGGGAGCAGAACCACAGCTGCAGCACAGCCAGCTGGGGACAGCAAGCTGGCAGCTCCTGAGGCAGGGGCCAGGTGAGCAGCAGAGTTGGGGAAATGCAGCCCCCCCCCCCATTTGAGGGCAAATCAGAGGATGGAGGAGCCTCCTGTAACCATGGTGGGCACAGAGGATGGAGGAGCCTCCCCTAACCATGGTGGGCACAGAGGATGGAGGAGCCTCCCCTAACCATGGTGGGCACAGAGGATGGAGGAGCCTCCTCTATCCATGGTGGGCACAGAGGATGGAGGAGCCTCCTCTATCCATGGTGGGAACAGAGGATGGAGGAGCCTCCTCTATCCATGGTGGGCACAGAGGATGGAGGAGCCTCCTCTATCCATGGTGGGCACAGAGGATGGAGGAGCCTCCTCTATCCATGGTGGGCACAGAGGATGGAGGAGCCTCCTCTATCCATGGTGGGCACAGAGGATGGAGGAGCCTCCTCTATCCATGGTGGGCACAGAGGATGGAGGAGCCTCCTCTATCCGTCCCAGTGCCAAGGCGTGACATCATGCCTGGTGGTTGTTACATGGGGAGAACCTTGACCCCTCTCCTTTTCCAGCAGCAGCAAGAAGGTCCCTGCTTTCCAGAAGTTCCACAGCCTTGCCCAGGATGTGCCCCCAGGGCTCACTCTCCCCTACAAGTTCAAGGTGCTGGCAGAGATGTTCCGCAGCGTGGACACCATCGCTGCGATGCTCTTCAACCGCGCCGAGACCATCACCTTCGCCAAGGTCAAGCAAGGGGTGCAGGACATGATGCACAAGTGAGTTGGCAGCAGCAGGTAGCTCCTTTTGGGGTCCCAGCTGGAGGTGTGTGGGGTTCCTGAAGCTGGGGAAGGGTCTAGAGCACACGTGTGCTGAGGAGCAGCTGAGGGCACTGGGCTTGCTTAGGCTGGAGAAGAGGAGGCTCAGGGGAGACCTTCTCACTCTCTAACTCCCTGCAAGGAGCTTGGAGAGAGATGGAAGTTGGGCTTTTCTCCCCAAGGAACAAGAGGAAACAGCCTCAAGTTGTGCCAGGGGAGGTTTAATTGGATATGAGGAACAATTTCTTCATGCTAAGGTTGTTCAGGCCTGGCCCAGGCTGCCCAGGGCAGTGCTGGAGTCACCATCCCTGGAGGGCTTGAAAATCCCTAGAGATGTGTTGCTGAGGGACATGGCTTAGTGGTGAGCTGGCAGTGCTGGGGAATGCTTGCACTCCACGATCTGAAAGGTCTCTTCCAGCCCAAACACTTGTGTGACCTGTGTGGGTGCTGTTGCAGGCAGTTTGAGGAGCAGCACGTGGGGCAGATCAAGGCAGTGTACCCTACCTCCTACCAGCTGCGCCAGGAGAAGAACATCCCTACCTTCAGCAACAGCCTGAAGAAGTCTGACTACCAGCTGACCCTGGAGCCAGTGGTGGGAGAAGGTCTGTGTGGCTTGGGAATGCTAGGATGCCTGAATCCTTTAGGGATGCTCTGCTTGGTTAAGCATCTCGAACCGGTTGCAAGTGGGGAACAGCTTTGGTTGGACAAGCAGTGATGCTGCCAGGGGCCTCAAGCTGCAGGGCAGGGTTCTTGCCAAGGTTTGGGTGGCACCAGGGTGTTTGCAGGCTGCTGTGGGTGATGCTGCTGCCTGTCCTTGCAGAGGAGAAGGTGGCAGGGCGCCCGCACTTGTCAGCATCACGCTTGCTGGAGCGCAGGAAGGAGTTCCAGCACAACCTGCTGAACATTGTCAAGCAGCACCATAAGGTGAGGACCTCCCCCACTGCTCTGGGGGCTAGGAGGACTCTGCTCCCTAGGGAAGTGGGTGCAAAGAGGGGGCTGGCAGCCAGGCTGAAGGACAGGGCTGGTTCCTGTGGGATGCTCTTCGCAGGAAGGTCTGGATGTGGAGGATGGGGGGGATGAAATCTCTTGGTGCTGCAGCTTTCTCCATCATCATCATCATCATCCCTGCTCTGCAGGTGCCATGATGTGCAGCTTTCACCTTTCTCATCCTTCTGCAGGCCTTCCTGGCTGCTCTCAACCCTCCCATGGTGGTCCCAGAGGACAAGTTGACCCGTTGGCATCCTCGCTTCAATGTGGACCAGGTACCGGATATCAAGCCAGCAGAGCTGCCCCAGCCACCCCAGGAGGACAAGCTCAGCACAGCCCAGGAGGTGCTGAGCACAGCTCGAGGGATGCTGAGCCCCAAGGTGAGGGCTAGCAGCAGACCTCCAACCAAGCTTCTCCCTGGGAAGAGATGAGGGTGGGATGGATTGTTCCAGAGCATTCCAAGGTGGGAACACAAGGCTGGGCTGGGCTGTAGGACTGGTTTCAAGCTAAAGGAACCATCACTCCTAGTGGCTTTGGGGTTGGGAGAGGAGATGAAGCATCTCCAAGTGTCCTCCAGGCAGGCAAGGGGTGGGTTGGACACACTGGGTGGGTGGTGGAGGGGAAACTTCTCCTTCCTGCAGCCTGAGCAGTTCCCAGCTGTAACCCAGCTCCTCCTCCCTCTTCCCTTCCACATGAGCAGATGGAAAAAGCTCTTGCCAACCTGGCCCTAAGAAATGCTGAAGCTGGAGAAGGGGAACCAGTGGCTTCCAAAGCACCATCTCCTGCCAGCAGCTCCAGTGCTCTCAAAGGGGTGTCCCAAGCTCTGCTCGACAGGGTGAGTCATTGAGGCCTGGCTGGAGCACAGCTCTGGGGCTCACAAGGAGCTGCTTCACCCCACAGGAGCACACAAGCCTCATGCTTGGAGCATCAAGTCCAACTGTCAGCCTGTCACCACCACCATGGCCACTATAAACCATCTTCCACCTCTCAGCCCCATCATCTTCCATATCTAAGCTCCATCTTCCTCTACCTCTCAGCTCCATCATCATCTTCCTCTACCTCTCAGCCCCATCATCATCATCTTCCTCTACCTCTCAGCCCCATCATCATCATCTT
>VWZO01022185.1:323402-341325 GCA_013396975.1 Bucco capensis | reverse complement strand
CATGCTAAAGCTCCTAAGGTTGGAAAAGATCCTTTCAGATCAAGTCCTCAGCATGCTAAAGCTCCTAAGGTTGGAAAAGATCCTTTCAGATCAAGTCCTCAGCATGCTAAAGCTCCTAAGGTTGGAAAAGATCCTTTCAGATCAAGTCCTCACCATGCTAAAGCTCCTAAGGTTGGAAAAGATCCTTTCAGATCAAGTCCTCACCATGCTAAAGCTCCCACAACTCACATCAGCTGCAGCTCTCCTGGGATGGGCAAATCCACACAGAATCAATCCCCAAGGCTCCAAAAGACCTCTGAGATCATCCAAATCCAGCCTAGAAGCCAACAATAGGGCATAGTAGGGATAGTAGGATAAATTTCTTCCCTGCAAGAGTGGTTAGGCACTGGTGGAGTCACCATCCTTGGAGGGCTTCACAAACCATGACACTTCACAAGCTGCTTTGGAGGGGCTGGCATGACACAGTTGCACCTTGGAGATCTTTCCCAACCCTACTGATTTTATTCCTCAATTCCAAACTCTTGCTTTCAAAGGTTGTTTTTCCCCTAGAAGAATGAAGGAGCAGCTGTTACCTTGCTGTACTCCTCCCAGGAGTTGCTCCAGGTCCAGTAGTGAGCCTTGTAGAGCCCAACTCTCAGTGCCATCAGCACGTTGCCACGATAGTAGAAGATGGGCCTGAGAAAGGAAAGCAAAACAAAGCTGTTGGAGACACAGCAAGATGCTGGAAGCCTGGCAGCTTGGCTGAGAAGGGAGACAAACCCTTTATCATGGTGCCTGCTTCTTGCTTCAGCTCTCAGCAAGCAGGCTGCCTCCTCAGAGCCTCCTCCCCCTGCAAGCTTTTCAATTAACATGCTCTTCAAGTGCTCATCAAGCTGAGAGGCAAGAAGGGAATATTAGCCAGCTTGGCTGCCAGGGATTGTTAATCCTTCAGTTTAGCAGAGCCTCTTCTTTCCTATGGATTTCAACTGCAAATGGCCCAGAAGTGGTTTGTGTGTGTGAGAGAGAAGTGAAGGTTCAGAGACCCTGAGGTGCTCAGAATCCTTACAGCAGCACCAAGCTGGCTAAAAAAAAAAAATCTCCTTTTGCCTCATCTAAACAGGCCCATTTTTATCCCCCAGGGTTTTTCCCCTGAGGAAAGAATCCAGTTGGGAGTGTTTAGTCAGTGCCAAGCCTTGCCCTGAGCATCCCTGGTGTTTTTCCCAAGCCCACAGGGGTGTTTGGAGGGGACAGGAGCAAGGGTTAGTGCTCTGGGCTAGCTGCAGGAGAGAGGCTGGAGAAGCTCTTAGCCAGCTCTCCTCTCCAGAATCACAGGATGTTAGGGGTTGGAAGGGACAGAGAAAGATCATCTAGTGCAACCCCCCTGCCAGAGCAGGAGCACCTAGAGCAGCTCACACAGCAATGTGTCCAGGCAGCTCTGCAATGGCTCCAGACAAGGAGACTCCACAGCCTCCTGGGCAGCCTGGGCCAGTGCTCTGGCACCTGAACTGCAAACAAGTTCCTCCTCAGCTTAATACTAAACCTCCTCCCTGCCCATGGCACTAGAGGAGCTTTGAGGTCTTTTCCAACCCTGACAAGTCTAGGATTGAGAAAACCAAGCTGAATTTGGCACTGCTTCAGCTGGGAGAGCTGAGCTCCTCACTCACCTGTCAATGAGCTTGCCCTGCAAGAGGACAGGCAGAAGGTCAATGCCATCAATCTCTCTGTCCCTGGGAGGCTGCAGACCTGCCAGGGAGAGGCTGGTGCTGAAGAGATCCATCACATTGCCCAGCTGATGGCTCACCTGAAACACAAGGTGCAAAGAGAACTTTAGCAGGAGTGCTGGTGGCTGAGAAGCTGGCCATGAGCAAACAGTGCACGCTGGCAGCCCAGAAGCACAATGGCATCCTGGGCTGCAGCAAGAGAAGCGTGGCCAGCAGAGCCAGAGAGGTGATTCTGCCACTGCACTCTGCTCTGCTCACACCTCCTCTGCAATACTGGGGCCAGCTCTGGAGCCCTCAACACAGAAAGGACATGGAGCTGCTGGAGCAGGTGCAGAGGAGGCCACGAGAATGCTCAGGGGCTGCAACACCTCTGCTCTGAGGNTTCCTCAATTCCAAACTCTTGCTTTCAAAGGTTGTTTTTCCCCTAGAAGAATGAAGGAGCAGCTGTTACCTTGCTGTACTCCTCCCAGGAGTTGCTCCAGGTCCAGTAGTGAGCCTTGTAGAGCCCAACTCTCAGTGCCATCAGCACGTCGCCACGATAGTAGAAGATGGGCCTGAGAAAGGAAAGCAAAACAAAGCTGTTAGAGACACAGCAAGATGCTGGAAGCCTGGCAGCTTGGCTGAGAAGGGAGACAAACCCTTTATCATGGTGCCTGCTTCTTGCTTCAGCTCTCAGCAAGCAGGCTGCCTCCTCAGAGCCTCCTCCCCCTGCAAGCTTTTCAATTAACATGCTCTTCAAGTGCTCATCAAGCTGAGAGGCAAGAAGGGAATATTAGCCAGCTTGGCTGCCAGGGATTGTTAATCCTTCAGTTTAGCAGAGCCTCTTCTTTCCTATGGATTTCAACTGCAAATGGCCCAGAAGTGGTTTGTGTGTGTGAGAGAGAAGTGAAGGTTCAGAGACCCTGAGGTGTTCAAAATCCTTACAGCAGCACCAAGCTGGCTAAAAAAAAAAAATCTCCTTTTGCCTCATCTAAACAGGCCCATTTTTATCCCCCAGGGTTTTTCCCCTGAGGAAAGAATCCAGTTGGGAGTGTTTAGTCAGTGCCAAGCCTTGCCCTGAGCATCCCTGGTGTTTTTCCCAAGCCCACAGGGGTGTTTGGAGGGGACAGGAGCAAGGGTTAGTGCTCTGGGCTAGCTGCAGGAGAGAGGCTGGAGAAGCTCTTAGCCAGCTCTCCTCTCCAGAATCACAGGATGTTAGGGGTTGGAAGGGACAGAGAAAGATCATCTAGTGCAACCCCCTGCCAGAGCAGGAGCACCTAGAGCAGCTCACACAGCAATGTGTCCAGGCAGCTCTGCAATGGCTCCAGACAAGGAGACTCCACAGGCTCCTGGGCAGCCTGGGCCAGTGCTCTGGCACCTGAACTGCAAACAAGTTCCTCCTCAGCTTAATACTAAACCTCCTCCCTGCCCATGGCACTAGAGGAGCTTTGAGGTCTTTTCCAACCCTGACAAGTCTAGGATTGAGAAAACCAAGCTGAATTTGGCACTGCTTCAGCTGGGAGAGCTGAGCTCCTCACTCACCTGTCAATGAGCTTGCCCTGCAAGAGGACAGGCAGAAGGTCAATGCCATCAATCTCTCTGTCCCTGGGAGGCTGCAGACCTGCCAGGGAGAGGCTGGTGCTGAAGAGATCCATCACATTGCCCAGCTGATGGCTCACCTGAAACACAAGGTGCAAAGAGAACTTTAGCAGGAGTGCTGGTGGCTGAGAAGCTGGCCATGAGCAAACAGTGCACGCTGGCAGCCCAGAAGCACAATGGCATCCTGGGCTGCAGCAAGAGAAGCGTGGCCAGCAGAGCCAGAGAGGTGATTCTGCCACTGCACTCTGCTCTGCTCACACCTCCTCTGCAATACTGGGGCCAGCTCTGGAGCCCTCAACACACAAAGGCCATGGAGCTGCTGGAGCAGGTGCAGAGGAGGCCACGAGAATGCTCAGGGGCTGCAACACCTCTGCTCTGAGGACAGGCTGAGGGAGCTGGCATTGTTCAGCCTGGAGAAGAGAAGGCTTCAGGGGAACTACTAGTGACCTTCCAGGACCTAAAGGGAACTTCCAAGCAGGCTGCAGAGGGCCTGTTTGCAAAGGCCTGCAGGGAAAGGACAAGGGGCAATGGTTTTAAATTGGAGAAGAGTAGATTTAAACTGGACATTAGAAAGAAGTTCCTCCCCACGAGGGTGGTGGAACACTGGCCCAGGTTGCCCAGGGAGGTGGTTGAGTTCCCATCCCTGGAGGCATTGCAGGTGAGGCTTGCCAGGGCTCTGGGCAAGCTGCTCTAGTTGGGGATGTCCCTGGCCACTGCAGGGGGGTTGGACTAGATGAGCTCCAGAGCTCCCTTCCAACCCAAACCATTCTAGGATTTTAGGATTCCCAGAGCAAACCAGGCTGGGTTCCCTCCCTCCACATACACACAGACCACAGGTGATGCTCCCTGAGCCTCCTAGTCAAGTAATAAAGAGGATAATCCACATTTGGATTCCTTCTCTCATCATCCTCTCTCTTTCTTCTCACTTGCCATGTTAGGGTTCAATTCCACTTAGCAAATCCTAAGGCATTTGGGGAATGGAGAGAAAAAAACAAAAATAAATCAGCATTTCAAGGAAAGAAAAAGAAAAGCCTTTGATTTCTTCCCTCTCCAGGTCATTGCTGGGAGCCCAGAATATCCTGAGAGAGTTCCCAGTTCCCAGAGAGGGATGGAGAATCACACAAAGAGCCTGATGACTTCATCTGCAATGAATTGCCAACCATTCCAGAGCTGGAAAATTGGGGTATTTTTAGTAGAAATGGGAAATAAGGCAGAAAAAACATCTGGAGTTAGCTCCAGTGGAGATGGGCAAGCTGCTTTTTAGGGTTTTTTTCCCCCTTCTTTCCTTCATTGGAAGGCATGCTTCTCTCTCTGTTCTGAGGGATTGATCTCGGATAAGCCTCAGGAGTTTGCTCTGCTCCCCTCCTGCATCCAGGAGGATGCTCCAGCAGCCTCAGCTGAAGCAGACACATCCAAAGCTAGCCCAGCACATGAGAAGAGATGAAAAGAACATTCCCAGCCACAGCTCTAAGCCCAGAAGCCTTTCCTCATGGAAAGCCAAGCCTTGGGAATGGCAATGTGAAGATGAGGAGGTTGAGACTATCCAAGACTTCTTATCTCTGGATTCTCTCAGAGCTCACAGCCTGCAAGCTGACACAAATTTATTCCAGCACAGCAACACAGGAGGAGAAATGAGGAGGTTTGGGTTGATTCAGAGCTCCTAAGGACAAATCTTCCAAGCCCAAGAGGAAAACCTTGCCCAGTTGACTAAGATCAATAGGTCTCTGGAAGTTAAACCTTATTAGAAGATCTTCTGCCCCAAAGCAGAGTCAAGGCCACTGCAGCAGAGGTGATGCTCAGCCTGGCCTTGTCCAGGGACAAATCCCTCACACAAACAGATGGAAACATGGAGAGAAGGATGGGGAAGCTTCTTCTGTGGAGAAGAGCAACCAGCTGAGCCCTCCAATGCTTCTTGCTCTCCTGAAGGAGAAGCTAAGGAGAACCACAGCTGCCTGTGTCCTCCCCATGGGATTTCCTTGCCCTCAGGAAGGGCTAACCCATTCCCAAGCAGTGGATCCCAACCCCTCTCCTGGACACCTTGGAAGGCTGCTCTGAAGTCAAAGGAGAGGATGAGCAGAGCAGAGATGCTCAGCCACACAATTAAGGTGGGAAGAGACCTCTAAGATCCTCAGGTGCCTTGTAGGCTAATTTCCCTGCAGCCAGCTGCAGAGCTCAGGAGCTCTGGCACACAGCTGCAAGCTCAGGAGAAGCAGGGAGGGAGGCAAAGTGGTGCCTGAGCCTTTGGAAGCAGAGCTCTCAGCTGCCCAAGTCTCTTTGCTTCTGGTGGCTCAGCAGGCAGCCTCTTAGATCACCTCCTTTCTCCCTCTCCTGCTGGGAATCCTGTGGGATTCACCATGCTTTTCTTGTCCTGGCCTTTCTGAAGCCAAAAGCAGATGGAGATGACTTTTCTTTCATCCTCCAGTTCCAGTGCTGGTCTCAGCAACATCACTTTGTGTGTTTTCCTCCTTGGGAAGGAAGCAGAGCCTAACTTCTTGAAGGCAATGCAATAGCCATGGCAGAGCCACTTGGATTTATCCATGCTCTGCAATCCCACATGGAAGGGGAGGAGGGAGAAAGAAAGAAGAGGAAACTTTTGAAGTCTTTTTCAGAGAGAAAGAAGGACCCCAAAAAATTACCATTTTCCTCCTGTCAACAGCACTCTGGCATTCTGCTTGCTTTGCCCATTGAGTTATTTTATATGGAAGAAAAAGCCCAGAGAGGGCAAAGAAATAATATCCAACCCAAAAAAAAAAACCAGAGAAAGAGAGAGATCAGATATTGCTCCTATCAGGCAGAACCAGCTGCTATTAGCAGGATTTTCCCCCCTTTCCTCCCTCCCTCTCCCTTTTAATAAACTCTCAGTCTCCACAGCAAGCCTGCAAGCAAATGAAATCCTTTTCTGCTCCCTGGCAGCCACACTCCCTCCCCAGAGCTCTTATCAGCTCTTGCAAGCTTCAACCCTGAATCAAAGGCAACAATTCATCACGTTGCCCCTGCCAGGGTTGGGTAAAGGCAAAGGGGGAAAGCTCAGGCTTGGCAAGTGCTGCTGCTGGGGAGAGGAGGGGGCCAAATGTCAGCCTGTGTGCCACTGCAATCCTGTTAGAGTTATCAGAGGCAGCAGAGCCTGCTCTTCCCTAATTCAATTTCCAGTGGCAGCCCCTGGGAGAGAGGCAGAGAAAAAGGTTTGTCCTCAGCTTGCTAGGTTCTTTTCTCCTTCAGCAAGCAGGCAGGGAAGGGGGAGGAGGGAGAAGGATTCCAATGCCAACACCAAAGGAAGGGGTTTCATCTGGCTGGATCCTTCCAGAAGGCAGGGAAAAAGTTGGAAATGCTGACTTGGGGTGAAGTCACCTGGAAAAGGAAACTGCTTGGGTGGGAAGGAACTCTGTGTGGATGCCAAGAGCACCACACACACACACACACTCCTGAGGCATCCATCCATCTATCCCTCTCCCTTCCCACCCAGAGAGCCTTCCCCTCTCACCTAGCTAAATAGAGCTTTGCTTTGGTTTTAGGGAGGGGGGGAAATGAACCTTGTCACAGCAATAGAATCCCCCCCACCTCACCCAGATCAATAAGCTCATTCCATCAGAGGAATGAAGAGAGAAGTGATGCCCAAGCTCAGTGCTGCTGTGGGGAGCAGTGCCTGGAGCCTTGGCAGCAAGGACACGAGCACAACAAGAGCTGGAAGTAGCTCTGCCATGGTTACTTCTCCCATGGCAAGCCTAACTCAGAGAGGTGAAACACTCTGTGAACTCTGCAGGGCAAGGAATGCTGCCAGGAAGCCAAAGAACAGCCTCAGGGAGGAAAACTATTCCTCATCACCCTTTCTCCAGGCAGCTCCAGCTCTGCTCTCCATGCACAAAGCTACCTGGCCCACCAGGGCTTCTCTAGGCCTGTTCTGAATTCTCCTCAAGAGTTACTCCAATGGAAAGAATGTCACTTGGCTCTGGACTTGTCCTCATGTTTCCTTTCAGCACATTATTTAGCTTGGCCATGCTCAAAACCAAGCAGGCAGCTCCATGTTCTCCTCTGCTGGCCCAAGGCTGTTGTCTTTGGCTGGAAATGTTGACCTTTCCACAAAATGACTGTTTTCCTTTCAAAGGAGAGAAATAATCCACCATCCCTTAGTAGGGAGCTCCCCTCCTGCCTTCAGCTGCAGAGCTAAGCTAGCTGCTGCCTCCCTCCTGAAGGGCAGGGAGCAAGGATCCTGCCTCAGGGCAAGCTCAGAGCATTCAGAGAGAGGTTTTGTTGAGGAAGAGCTTGTCCTCTTCAGCACAGTGCCCATTGGTGTGCCCCAGGGCTCAATGCTGGGGCCAGGACAGTTCAATATATCCATCAGTGAGCTGGAGGAAGGGGTAGANTCTGCAGCCTGGACAAGAGGAGACTGAGAGGAGAGCTCAGCAATGCTTAGAAATATGGGAAGGGTGAGTGTGAGAAGGGTGTGTGCTCTGCTCCATGGCATCCAATGGTAGCACAAGAGGCAATGGGAGCAAGTTGGAGCACAGGAGGTTTAGTATTAAGGTGAGGAGGAACTTGTTTGCAGTTCAGGTGCCAGAGCACTGGCCCAGGCTGCCCAGGAGGCTGTGGAGTCTCCTTGTCTGGAGCCATTGCAGAGCTGCCTGGACACATTGCTGTGTGAGCTGCTCTAGGTGCTCCTGCTCTGGCAGGGGGGTTGGGCTAGATGATCTTTCTAGGGCCCTGCCAACCCCTAATCTATACTGTGACATCCTCCCCCTGAGGCAGACCAGCACCCTGACTGACACAAGGGCAGCAAGAAGCTCTGCAGTGATGCAGGCAGCAGCTACTCACCCTTCCTGCAGGGATATGGCCAGGCCACCAGGCAATAGCTGGCTCCCTCATGCCACCCTCAAAGGTGGTTTGCTTGCCACACAGAAAAGGACCATTGCTTCCTCCTGGGGAGAGGGAAGAAGGCAGCAAAGCATCAGAGGGACACCCACAGCCAGGGCACTTGGGAGGTTGGAGAGCAAGGAATTCTCATTGCTGGATCCATCATTCTTCAAGTAGCATGTGCAGAGCTGGTGGGTTTGGGGTGGGTTTGTACTGTTTGGGTTGGTTGGTGTCTTAGATTCTTTTTGCTATCCCTTTCTGATGACATTTGCGGAGTATTTTTCCTTCACTATCCCTTTCTGATGACATTTGCGGAGTATTTTTCCTTCACTATCCCTTTCTGATGACATTTGCGGAGTATTTTTCCTTCACTATCCCTTTCTGATGACATTTGAGGAGTATTTTTCCTTCACTATCCCATTCTAGGAGTATTTTTCTTCACTATCCCATTCTGATGATATTCTAGGAGTATTTTCCCTTCACTGTCCCTTTCTAGGAGTATTTTCCCTTCACTGTCCCTTTCTAGGAGTATTTTCCCTTCACTATCCCATTCTAGGAGTATTTTCCCTTCATTATCCCTTTCTGCTGACATTTGAGAAGTGTCTTTTCAGGTCAAGGAGCAAGTGATAGTTCAACACAAGTTTCTCTTGCCCAAAGCAAGAACCCAAACCCCAAACCAACAGCAAACATCTCCCTGGCATTTCTTTTCCTTCCCTTTCAAGGATCTTTACTGCTCTTTGGCACTGAAGGAAATCTGACACTTTCAGGTAGAAATAAGTCATTTTTCCCCAATCCTTTTAAAGATTCCACTCTTTCAGGGAAGAAACTGTTCCTCATGGCCAACCTAAATCTTCCCTGAGGCTGTTTCCTCTTCTCCCATCACTTGTTCCTTGGGAGAAGAGCCCAACCCCCAGCTGGCTCCAAGCTCCTTGCAGGGAGATGGAGAGAGTGAAGTAACTGAAGGAGAAAAGCTGCCTCACCTTGTTTAGGAGCTGAGATGAGAGCAGCTCCATTGTCAGAGGTGAAGAAGACAAAAGTGTTCTCACTGATCCCCAGCTTCTGGAGATGCTGGAGGATTTTCCCCACACTAGCATCAATCTCTCTCACAGCATCCCCATAGCTGAGCCAAAAAGAGAGGAAAAACCAGGATCAAGTTAAGGGTAAAAGCAAAGTCCCCAGGCCACAGAGCTGAACTCGCTAGCATGGTTTGTGTGATGCTTTCTCTCTTGTTTCCAGGCACACTTTGCTGCTTGCAGCTCTTAATTCTAAGCTTTGGAAAGAGGCACTAATCATGCAAAAGCCTTCCAAAAAATCATCTGTGCTACATGCTTATCACTCACTTGGCAATCTCTGCACCCCAGGAGACTCCCCAAGCTCTCTGGGCAGCCTGGGCCAGGGCTCTGCACCCTCACAACAAACAAGTTTCTCCTGCTGCTCAGCTGCACGCTCCTGGCTTCCAGTGTGTGCCTGTTGCTCCTAGCCCTGGGCACCCCTGAGCAGAGTGTGGCCCCAGCCTCTTGCCCCCTGCACCCTTCAGCTCTTGCTCAGCATGGAGCAGCTCCCCTCTGCCTCTGCTCTGCTCCAGGCTCAGCAGCCCCAGGGCTCTCAGCCTTTCCTCCTCCTGCCACACATGCTCCAGTGCCCTCAGCATCTTCCTGGACTCTCTGCAGCAGTTCCTTGTCTCTCTGAAACTGGGGAGCCCAAAAACTGGAGCCAGCACTCAGCTGTGGCCTCAGTAGGGTAGAGAAAAGGGAGAGGAGAAGCTCCCTTGCCCTGCTGCTCACTCTTCTCCATGCACCCCAGCATCCCATTGGCCTTCAATGAGGACATATTGCTGGCTCATGAGGATCTTGTTATCCCCCAGCACTGCCAGCTCCTTCTCCTTGGAGAAACCCCTACCCTGTCCTGCTCCAGGAGGTTATTTCTCCTCTCCACTTGCCCTTGTGGAACTGCCTGAGCTTCCTCTTCCCCAGTTCTCAGCCCGACAGGGAGTCACCCCCTCCCCTCCACTCTTCCATCCTCACCAAACTCCTCTCTCTAGCTGCATCTCCTCAGGAATGCTCCTGATTTTCCCTTTGTGCAGCAGGAGGTGTGAAAGCAAGCAAGGCAAGGAACCCAACAGACTCACAGGCCTCTCTGACTAGTGCCCAGGAATTCTTTGGAGGCATAAACAGGAGCATGGGTAGCATCAATTGCCCAGTATAAGAAGAAAGGCTGCTGGCTGGCCTGCTGCTTGCTAATGAAATCAAGAGCTTCCTGCAAACAAGAAGAACAAAAGGCATCCCATTTCAAGCTCTCCCTCTCCAAAAAGCAGCATCAAGCCTTATAAAGAAGGATTCAGCTAGCCAGTACCTGCAGGTAGAGCTGAGTCAAGTTGCTTTCCCCTGTCTTCAAATCAATTTGGAAGTCTTCATAATATCTTTAGGTAAAATGAAGCAGAGAGAGAACAAAAATCAATCCTAAGGAATAAACAAACAATAAAGGTGTTTTTTCCCCCTCCCTTCTTTACTTGCTGTGTTAAGTAACAGGATGCAGGGAGATAGAGCAATCCTGCAATCAGAGCTGGCTTGGCTTTGGGATCTTCCTGTTGGAATTCTCTTTAGAGCCCAATCAAGCAGGAGAGGGCCAAGGGAGGTGAGAGCAGACTCCGAAGGGAATGGAGAGGAATGGCAGAGCCTGGAGCCACACAGCAGACAGGAAAAGAAGGACTAGAAAGGCTCCTTCAGAGCAGGGAAAGGAGCACAGCAAGCCTTTAGGGCACAATGGGATGAGCAGAGCAGGCACATCCACCCCTGAGATGGTCAACACACAACTTGCAGCTTGCTCTTAGTAATCCACAGCATCCAAGCTCTAGTTTCCTCTTGAATGAGCTGCAGCTTGAAGTGGAGATGGTAAGGCAGAGATGGGGAGAATTCCTACAAGCAGTGGGCTGAGGAGTGGAGAATGAAGTCAGCTCCCTTGCCTAGTCTCTGAGGGTCATCAAGACAACACAGAAGCAGCTCTGGATTGTCTCAGAGGAGTCAGAGTGCCACAATCCCAACTGAGAAGCAACAAGCACTAATGCTCCAGCATCCTTTGCTGCCTTCAAAAACCTCTTTTCCCTCCAGAAAGGACTCTCCTGACTCCCTCTTCTAGCTGTGCACCTCCCACACCTCTCCATGGTTGATCTAGACCTTCCTGCTTCTGTTTGCCTTGTGCCTGTTACCTTCAGGCTGTCTTAGCTCCAGTGCTAACAGAGCCAGCCACTTGTAAGGCAGAGGGGAAAGTCAATCCCACAGCAGGAAGGCAAAGCAAGAGCTGAAGTGCCTGGAGATCACTAGCCAGCCAGCTGAGGCTCTGCCTCTGGCTTTGCCCTTCTCTTCCAGCCCTGGAATGTCAGCAGGGAAAGCAAAGCCAAGTTGAATTACCTGCCAATCATTTCCCAGTCCCTATAGACAGGGATGTTGGGGAGTGCTCTGTTATCAAAAGGTCCAAAGTGGCAATTGGGGGAACCCAACCACTCATCAAAGCCATGCTTCAGGGGGTGGAACTGGGGCCTGTGACCCAGATGCCTAGGAAGGAAAGGAACAGAGGAGTTAAAGCAAACAGGCAGCTCAGCAGAAAGGCATGCCAGAACACAATCTCTGCCTCAGAGGAAAGGCTGCAAGCATTGGAAGCAAAGAAAGGCCTGCAGAGCCTTCTCTTCTTGAGCTTTCTCATGCTTGTGGCTCACTGCATGGCTTGCAGAGATCCCATTTGAATCCCCTGCCCTCCCTTTGTTTCCCATTATTCCCTTTCCATTGGTGTTTTCCCTCCTGCTGCCTCCATGTCCTTCCTGATGAGACTTCCCTGCCCACAGCTACTGCAGATGCACAGCATCATCATCTCCTTCAGGCTTCTGAGCTGGAACAAGTCACCTTTCTAGATGTCCAACCAGGAGCTCAAGCTGCTGGGCTGCACCATTCCATCTGCATCCCCTTTATGGAGCATCCCCACTGCCACAAATGGCACAGACAGAGAGCTGGATGGCAATGAGGTGACCAGAAACCACCTGGAGCTGCTCCTCAGGACAGCTCCATTCTGCTAAGCAGCTGGGAAAGTCTCCATCCTTAACTTCTCCACCTCTCCAATTTCCATGCTGCAAGTCCTGCTCTTGCAGGGAGGTTGGACTAGATGATCTCCAACTCTTAGCAGGCTGGGATTATCATTTAGAGCATCTAGAAGGTACACAATGCCCATCCTCTCCCACTTTAAATGTTTCTTGAGTGACTCCAGCTTCCCCACAACATCCAGCAGGAGCTAAAGAGAAAAGCCCAAGCTCCAACTGCATCTCTTTGTGGGCTTTTGGATGACATGAAGTGGTGGGATAGATGGGCTGAAAGCACCAGGAGAGGCAGGCTTCATAACTAGAGAGAGATTAGACACACACACAACAAGCTCTTCAGCTCCAGGGGTGAAGCTCTAGCTCAGGAATTGATCCCAGCAGGAGGGGAAGATGCTTCAGAGATAGCACACACTGGACAGCTGAGCTTTCATTTGGGGGGAGTGTGTGTGTGTAGTTCTGCTTCTTCACATCACACACACACACAGAGAAAGCTCAAAGCAAGAGGTCTTCCAAGCAGTTTACCATTTGCCAATGATCTTACTGATGTAGCCAGCTTTCTTCAGCAGCTCTGGCAGCAGCACTTCAGAGTCTGAGATGCCTCCTACTATGTCCTGTGGGGTGTATGCTGCACAAAACAAAGCAAAACAACACCTTCCTGACTCTTAGAGCTAACAGCTCGTGGCTACTCAGCAGCAGCAGCACTGCTAGTGCCTCAGAAAGAGCAATTAGTTTGAAGGCCAAGCTAGCTGACTCTTTGGAAGCCCTTCTAGGCCAGCAGGGGAAAAGAAGAGGTTGAAGGGTGATCTCTAACCCCCTTGCACATCCATCCTAAAGGCAAGACCCTTGGCAGGGAGTTCATCAAGACAGCAAGTGCTAGGTGTGCCCTGGAGGTGCCTTTCCCCTTCAAATGAGCCATAAACTTGCTCAAAGTGCAAGAGCTGAAAGAGCTTCTGTCTCTCTCTCTCAGGCCACAAGAAGCTGAGCTGTGACTTTGGTTAGGAGAGAGTTTGCTGCTCTACAGCAGCTTCCTAGCTGTTCTATCCTGCTGGAGCTCATCACAGGAACCCAAACTAAGGCAGGGATGTGTGATTTTGGGGCTTGTCCTGTGCACGGACAGGAGTTGGACTCAATGATCCTTGTGGATGCTTCACCTCAAGAGGTTTAGAGTGCTGGGAATGGGTTCAAGAGCTTGCTGGCCACCTGCTGCCAGGTCTCCCTGAAGCAGGTCACCTAGAGCCTGGCTTGAGGCCTAGCACAACTCCCTTCAGCCCTGGCAACAAGCAGCAAAAGGCCAAAGAGCTCCCTGCCATCCCCAGTGCTATCAAACTGATAAGACTGCAATGGTGGCTGCTGAATACAAGCTGAATTCTTCACCCCAGGCACCACTCTGGGTGCCCAGAGGAATCACTCCTCAAGCAAATGGATCCAGCAGCCTTCTTCATCTGAGGTGGCAACCTTGCTGGTTGAGGCTGGGGGAATCCCTGAGCCAAGCCTTTGTGGCAAGGAAAGCTTCCCACCAAGCAGAGAAGGGGATGAGGAGAGGAAAGGAAAGGGAAGCAGGGTGAAGGCCATACCATTCCTGGCACGGGCATTGGTGCTGTAGAAGCCATTCCTGACTGGCAGACGACCTGTCAGCAGGGCTGCCCTGGCTGCAAGGGACAAAAACTGCTTTAGTGACAGCTCTCCTCTGCTTAACAGCCATGGTGACACAGCAAAGGCTGAGGACAAGCCCTGGATAGAGCAGGCAGGGGCAGAGAATCACAGCATCATTAAGGTTGGATCTCTAAGATCATCAAAGCCTAATCAGCAACCCAACAGTCCCATGCCACTCAGCTCCAGGGCTTTCCAACCCCTCCAGGGATGGTGACTCCAGCACTGCCCTGGGCAGCCTGGGCCAGGCCTGGACAATCCTTCTGGGGAAGAAATTCTTCCTCATATCCAACCTAAACCTCCTCTGGCACAACTTGAGGCTGTTTCCTCTTGTTCCCTGGGAGAAGAGCCCAACTTCCATCTCTCTCCAAGCTCCTTGCAGGGAGTTAGAGAGTGAGAAGGTCTCCCCTGAGCCTCCTCTTCTCCAGCCTAAGCAAGCCCAGTGCCCTCAGCTGCTCCTCAGCACACTTGTGCTCTAGACCCTTCCCCAGCTTCCTTGCCCTTCTCTGGCCACACTCCAGCACCTCCATGTCCTTGTGGCAGTGAGGAGCCCAAAGCTGAGCCCAGGATTGGAGCTGTGACCTCCCCAGTGTCCAGTGCAGGAGGACAATCCCTGTCCTAGCCCTGCTGCCACACTAGTGCTGCTCCAAGGCACAGTGTCCTGCTTGGCACACTGCTTCCTCCTCTCCACCTGTCAACCTTCTCCAGGTCTTTCCAGCCTGGAGCATTGCATGGAGTTGCTGTGAGTGAATGTGTCCTTATGCTCACAGGCAGCAACTCCCTTCTCCAGCCTCAATGATCGTCTCTGATACCAACCCAAGCCAAACCCAAGTGGAATTTGGCTCCTCTGTTCAATTCCTCACTGCTGCAGAGTGATTGCTTTCCACAGGCAGTGCAGCAGCTCTTCCACCTCACTAACCCTCCAAGGAACACCTGAGATGTATCTTGAGGAGGGAATCCTACCACAAACTGCTGAGATGCTCCAGGTTAAGTTTTGATAGGTTGGAAAAGACCTGGAAGATCACTGAGCTTGCCTGAATCACAAAATCATGTCATAGTGAAGAATAAACTGTCCAGCTTTGAGCACAAAAAGCCAAGTCCTGACTTGGCAGGGAACATTCAAAGCAGCTGTTGGATTTCCAGCAGCTCTGAAATGCCTTTTGTGCCTTGCTAAATGAGCTCCTAAAGGAAAGCCCCAAGAAAGAGTCCCTGCTCCTCACTGCTGGCTCACTTCTTGGCTGCCAATGAGGCTGGAAGGAAAAAGAAAGGGAAAAAAAAAACCAACCTACTCCACAGGGAAAAAAAAAACCAACCTACTCCACAGGGAAAAAAAAACCAATAAGGATAAAAATCTCTGTGTAAATGTTTCTTTTCTCTCTTGTCCCTGCCCCTTGAACCTTGTGAGCCAGCAGGGTGACAAACAGGACACAAGCTGCTGCCTTTCCTTGCATGGAAGGCTCAGCAAAGCCAAAGGGATCAGGCAAACTCTGCACAAAGTGTGCTCAGCAAGCATTTAGACACTTCCTCTGCTTCCCCCACAACAAGAGAGAGGAGAAAATCCTACAATACTCATCAACTGTGACACAAAAACTCCTTCAGCTGGGCTGGGCTGAGCACTAAGACGGGGGTGGAGAGTGCTTGCTCTCCAAAGGCAAGAGCAAAGCAGCAAACCCAAGCCCTGCTCTGCTCCTGAGAGCAAACCTAACCCTCTCCTGGCACAGCTTCCTGCTGTTCCCTCAGCTCCTGTCACTGGTCACCAGAGAGGACATGAGCTCCTGTCCCCTCTGCTTCCCCTCAGCAGGAAGCTATAGAGCACCACGAGGTCTCCTCAGGTTGAACAAACCAAGTGCCTTCAGCTGCTCCTCACAGAGCTTGCCCTCTAGCCCCTTCCCCATCTCAGTGCTGCTTGCTACCCCCATGCTTAGGGTTTACTTACATGGAGAACACAGAGGGCTGGCAGTATAAAAATCCAGGAAGAGCATCCCTTCTGCAGCCATCTGGTCTAGGTTAGGAGTCTCCTTAGAAGGCTCTCCAAAAGCCCCCAAATCCCCCCAACCCATCTGGAAAGAGAACACACAGAGAGATGGAAAAGTCCTCTTTCTCTTCCACAGTGACAATCACAGCACTTTTATTGCCTCTCTTACTGCCTAAACCTTTTAGAGTGCTCCTCTTCCTCCTTGCTGGGTGAGGAGCTGCAGATGAGGTGGCAATGTGTGCCAAACATCTCCTGGGATGCATCCCCAGCAGTGTGGTGGGCAGCAGTAGGGCAGGGAGGGGATTGTGCCTCTGCTCTGCTCTGGGGAGACCTCCACTGCAGGGCTGGGGCAGCTCTGGAGTGCTCAGCACAGCAGAGACATGGAACTGCTGGAGCAGAGCACAGCAATGATCCCAGGGCTGGAAGCTCTCTGCTGGGAGGAGAGGATGAGAGAATTTGGGTTGGTCAGCCTGGAGAAGAGAAGGCTCCAGGGAGAGCTTACTGCAGCCTTGCAGTGCTTAAAGGGTCTAGAAGAGAGATGGGAAGAGGTTTAGCAGGAGCTGTTGGGACAAGACAAGGGGGGATGGTTTGAAACTAAAAGAGGGAGATGTAGACTAGATAGGAGGAAGAAATATTTCACCCTGAGGGTGGTGAGAGCCTGGCCCAGGTTGCCTAGAGAGGTGGGAGATGTCCCATCCCTGAAAGCATTCCAGGTGAGGTTGTTTGGGGCTGGGAGCAACCTGCTCTAGTTGGAGATGTCCCTGCTCCCAGCAGGTTGGACTAGTGACCTTGAAAGGTCCTTTCCCACCCAACCCATTCTGGTTGTACTTGTTGTGTACTTCACAAACATGATGTAAAAGGTCTTCCCCAACCCTGTGAAGCTATCACACTTTTCACTGGTGAAAAGGAAACTGAGGCACACAGGAGATGAAACAACTCAAAACACTGGTAGGAGAGCTAGGTGTGAACCCTAAAGCTTTAACTCTTACTCAAGTGCCTGAAGACTGGCACGAGGAGGAGAAGGGAGCTCCACATGACATGCTCAGTGCTGTCCAGCTGCAAAGCCTGACCCTGGCTACCTGTTGGACCCCAGGACTTTCATCTCTCTACTCCTTGGTGTACACACAGAGGAAGCACTCACAAACTTACTCAGCTATTCCTGCTTACTTCCAGCTTTTCCATATCATCCCAGCACCCCATGAGCTATGCCTGAATCACTGTGCTGGAGACCTCTGACTGTGAATCATGGCACAGTCCCTGCTCATCTGCCATCCCCCAGGCACTGGGAATGGCTGTAGGACAGGGATGGGCCTAGAGGCCATCAAACTGCCATAATAGAGAACTCTGCTCTGCAGTAGTCAGAGAGACAGAGCTCTGGGGAACACAAATAAATGCTCAGGACATGCTCTCAAAGCACAAGTCTTGCCAGGCTCTTGATGTGCACTCAGGAGGATGCCCAGAAAAAAAAGAGTCATTTGCAGGATAAGGCTCATGAGTTTGATGAAACCTCTATCTAAAGGAGCTCTGCCTCAGCACCAGCACAGCTTTGACCCAGGTGAGGTTGTTTGGGGCTGCGAGCAACCTGCTCTAGTTGGAGATGTCTCTGTTGGCTGTAGGGGATTGGACTAGCTGAGCTTGAAAGGTCCTTTCCCACCCAAACCAATCTATGATTCTATTGAATGATTCCATCAGCCCCAGACAAATTCCTCTGATACCAGCAGAACATTTTTCTCACCAGCCCTGGCTGCAAGGTGCTGGTGCTCAAACCTACCCAGCACCCACTGCCAAAGCCTAGCAGAGACTGGGCCCCCACAGGAGCCTCTCCAGCAGCCTCAGCACCCCATGACAAGCCCTCACCCCATAACAAGCACCCTACAGCACTGACACCCCACTCTCCCTCAGCCACACCAACCCTTTGCCAGGAACCAAGCCCTTCTCTGGGGACAGGGACTTGGGGACAGACTTCCTCTCCCCTCCTTTCCCTCCGCACCCCAACATTCCCCTCAGTATCACCTCCCCCCTCCCAAAGTGACTTCCCCACAGTGACACGCGCCCCTACCCCCCTCTACTCCCCTGCCTTAGCCCCCC
>VWZO01022185.1:312785-323265 GCA_013396975.1 Bucco capensis | reverse complement strand
TGAGTGGGGTCAGGTGGAGCTGTGGGGCCTGAGGGGTTAGGCCTAGGGGTGTGGGGCCTGAGGGGGGTCAGCTGGAGCTGTTGGGCTTGAGGGGAAGAGGGGTTTAGCCCTAGGGGTGTGGGCCTGAGTGTGGTCAGGTGGAGCTGTGGAGCCTGAGGGGAGAGGAGGAGCAAGGCCTAGGGGTATAGGCCTGAGTGGGGTCAGGTGGAGCTGTGGGGTCTGAGGGGAGAGGAGTGAGGAGCCAGGCCTAGGGGTATGGGCCTGAGTGGGGTCAGGTGGAGCTATGGGGCCTGAGGGGAGAGGAGGAGCAAGGCCTTGGGGTGTGGGGCCTGAGGGGACAGGAGCTCGGAGCTCGGCCTATAGGTTGTGGTCCTGAGTAGGGTCAGGTGGAGCTATGGGGCCTAAGGGGAGAGGGTCTCAACCTCCAGCTGTGAGGGCCTGAGTGGGGGTCAGGTGGAGTTGTGGAGCCTGAGGGGCTGAGCCTTGGGATGTGGGGCCTGAGTGGGGCCAGGTGGATTTCTGGGTCTTGGAGGGTTCCTGGGCCTGAATAAGGGTGAAGGGCTGGGTAGCAGATTATGGGTCCTGAGGGGAATGGGGTTGGGCCTCAAGGTGTGTGGCCTGAGTGGAGCTAGGTGGATCTCTGGGGCTTGAGGAGGGGTTGGGTCTCAGGTTATGGGGCTTGGTGGGGTCCTGGGGCCTGAAGAGGAGTGAGGGGACCAGGGCACTGTGTCAGGTTGTAGAGCCTGAACAGGGATGAGGGGAGTGGGGCAGAGCCTTGGTGGATATGGAGGGAGTGGGACAGACAGTGGTTGAAGTGGGCTGGGATCAGGGCAGGGAGAGGATGCCCTGGGATGTCCTGCTGACCTGCTGCCAGAAGAAGAGTGGGATTTTCCTTGAGGTAGAGCTGCAGTCAGGCTCTGCTGGGGCAAGGGAAGAGGTCAAGCAGTGAGCACTGGTGTATGGAGAGAGATGTGCACCTAAAAGGGTTAAAATAGCTTGGTTCTGCCAGCAGTTCTTTGACTGCAAGCAGTGTTGTGGCATCAGCAGAGTGTCCCTTAGTGTCCCTTGTTCTCCTCCTCAGAACTATCCCCTCTACATCCGGAGTGTCCCCACAGAAAATGAGCTCAAGTTCCACTACACAGTGCACACCTCCCTGGATGTGGTGGATGAGAAGATCTCAGCCATGGGCAAAGCTCTTGTAGATCAGAGGGAACTCTACCTAGGCCTCCTCTACCCCACTGAAGACTACAAAGTGTATCTTTCTCATGCCTTTTGCCAAGCCATTAGATATTTCTGGGCTCTTTCCTGGGGGAAACCTTTCTTCCTCCTTGGTGCCACGATAAAGATAGCAGCAGCAAAGACAGAGTTGCTCCCTATCCAGTTTGTCATCTTGAGGTTCAGCTTTTGGTGCTAAACTTTCCTTGGCTTTTTTCCTCTGGCTCCCACAGATGGAAGTTAGCAGCAGAGCTGATGTCAGAGAAGCATGGACTGGTTTGGGTTGGAAAAGACCTTTTAAGGTCACCTAGTCTAACCCCCTGCAGGCAGCAGGGACATCAACTAGAGCAGGATGCTCCCAGCCCCAGACAACCTCACCTGGGATGGTTCTAGGGATGGGACATATCCTACTTCTCTGGGCAAGCTGGGCCAGGCTCTCACCACCCTCAGGGTAAAACATTTCTTCCTCCTATCTAGTCTAAATCTCCCTCTTTTAGTTTCAAACCATCCCCCCCTTGTCCTGTCCCAACAGCTCCTGCTATAAAGTCTCTTCCCATCTTTCTGATTGTCCCTTTTAAGTCCTGCAAGGCTGCAGCAAACTCTCCCTGGAACCTTCTCTTCTCCAGGCTGACCAACCCCAACTCTCCCAGCAGGAGGAGTTCCCACCCTCTGGACCTACTCAGGGGTCGTGTTCTCCCAACCAAGGTTCTTTAGAAGAGAGAGAAAACCTCACCCAAAGAGCTAGTGAGAGGCTGCAAGCTCTGACTTGGTGCCCTGAAGTTAGCAAAAGTAGCAGAAGCTAGGTAGAAAAGGGTGAGCTGCTGCAAGCTAGCCTTGCTTCCCTTCCCTCCCCTAGCCCCCACCCCCCTCTGTGGAGTGTCCTGCAGTGGCTCTGGGCTCAGAGGAGCCCATGCCTTGACAGGTGTCCCAGCTATGGCTACGTGACCAACTCCAAGGTGAAGTTTGTGATGGTGGTGGACTCCTCCAACACAGCTCTGAGGGACAATGAGATCCGGAGTGTAAGTACAACCAACAGCTCAGAGCTCAGCTGGCTCAAAGCAGAGCTTGGCTCTTCTTTCCCCCCACCCCCCAAAACCAAGCCCAGCCATGCATTCAACTCCCTTCCTTTTGCAGATGTTCAGAAAGCTGCACAATTCCTACACAGACATCATGTGTAACCCTTTCTATAACCCTGGGGATCGTATCCACTCCAGGTAAGTTCACTGGGATGGGATAGCACCAAAAACACAACCCCTGGGCTTGACTTTTCAGCTCTGAGGGCCCCAAAGGAGAGCATGGGCTGCTCTCTCCTCTTTTGGCAGTGCCTCTGGGACGGGATAGCACCAAAAACATAACCTCTGGGCTTGACTTTTCAGCCCTGAGTGCCCCAAAGGAGAACAGCTGTGTTGTGTTTGAGCATAAGAAGTGTCAGGAGAAGTTATACTGAGTTTTCCCTCCCTGCTTAGAGCTACTTTGACTCCAGCAAATTGATTTTGGGGAGAGAAAAATTCACTTGTTCCATTTGTAGATAGGAGCAGAGCAGCTTAAAGATGCACAGCTGCCCCTGCCCAGGGCTCCATGAGCATTGCTCACCTCTCACCTGTAATCTCACAGAGAACTGTCAGAACCATGGCAGTGTCTGGTGCCTGAGCAGCAGTGCTGGCTTAAAGCTTGAACTTGAGCATCTTGAAGGTCTTTTCCAACCTCAGCACTTCTCCAGCTTCTTTTACACCTTGCTGAAAAGCAAGCTAAAAGCTTTGTGACAAGGCACTCCTTACACAGTGGAGCATGGGATAGTTCAGGAGTAAACACCCATGGATTAGGCTTAGGGAGAGCCAGCTTCTGAACTGCTAAGAGTCAGGAGAATCATTAAAGCTGGAAAAGACCTCTAAGATCATCAACTCCAAGTATTAACCTAACAGCACCATGCTGCTAAACTGTGTCACCAAGTGCCACAGCTCCAGGGCTTTCCAAGCCCTCCAGGGATGGGGAATCCAGCACTGCCCTGGGCAGCCTGGACAACCCTTTCCAGGAAGGAATTGTTCCTCATATCCAACCTAAACCTCCTCTGGCACAACTTGAGGCTGTTTCCTCTTGTTCCTTGGGAGAAGAGACTAACTCCCAGCTGGCTCCAAGCTCCTTGCAGGGAGTTACGAGAGTGAGAAGGTCTCCCCTGAGCCTCCTCTTCTCCAGCCTAAGCAAGCCCAGTGCCCTCAGCTGCTCCTCAGCACACTTGTGCTCTAGAGCCTTCCCCAGCTTCCTTGCCCTTCTCTGGCCACACTCCAGCACCTCCATGTCCTTGTGGGAGTGAGGAGCCCAAAGCTGAGCCCAGGATTGGAGCTGTGGCCTCCCCAGTGCAGGACAATCCCTGCCCTAGCCCTGCTGCCACACTAGTGCTGCTCCAAGCCAGGATGCTGTTAGCCTCCACACTTGACCATTCCATTTCTTTCCCTTCCCTTCCCCAGGGCTTTTGAGCACGTGGTGAACTCCATGATGATGCAGGTGTGCTGAAGCTGTGCCTCTTCTCCTCTCAGCACATTGCCCCTGTCCAGGAGCATGGCTACAAAGAGCTGTACATAGTGGCTGCAGTGTGGCTGCAGCTTTGCAGTGTGTTCTGTGTGAAATAAACCTGACAACCTGCAAGCTTTTGCTGCCTTTCTGCTTGAGCAAACCTCACAAGTCTCTGACCAACTTCCATCTCTCTCCAAGCTCCTTGCAGGGAGTTAGAGAGTGAGAAGGTCTCCCCTGAGCCTCCTCTTCTCCAGCCTAAGCAAGCCCAGTGCCCTCAGCTGCTCCTCAGCACACTTGTGCTCTAGACCCTTCCCCAGCTTCCTTGCCCTTCTCTGGCCACACTCCATGTCCTTGTGGCAGTGAGGAGCCCAAAGCTGAGCCCAGCACTGGAGTTTTGACCTCCCCAGTGCTCAATCCAAGAGGCCCAAACCCTTTGTGCTCCCAGGCTCTGCAGCTCCAAGCTCCCAACTCAGGCCCTGAGCAGCTACTCCTGCATCAAAAAGCAAACCTTATCAGTTAACAAAACCACAGAAACCCAGCCCAAAACACACCCCAAAAGCAGCCAGCAGCCTGCAGGCAAAGCAAAGGCAGAGGTTGAGCTGCCAGCAGCTGGAATTCATTCACACAGCAGGATCATTTATTTTAAAAAGCAAGTGACATTTACAACACCTTCTCCAGGAGAACTTCCAGACAAGCAAGCAGCTGGACAAATCCTGGTAGATGAAAAAAAAAAGAGGGGAAGGGGGGAGTGGTCCTGAGCCTCTCCTTACCCCCCCAGCACCTATAGGAGGGGCAAAGAGCTCTTAAAGACTGTAGCTTGACCTAAAAACAAACCACACCTTGCTCTCAGCAACTACAAGAGAGTCCCAAACCCTCCCCACCCACCCTCAACATTCAGTTGGGTTAAAAAATGAAGTCTCAAGCTACTCACTGGAGAGTTGAAAGCCCTAAGGGAAACAAAAATCCATCACTTCACTCCTGGAGACTTCAAGGGAGCTAAGCTCAGCAGCAAGCCAGAAAAAAAACCAAAGGATCTACAGGGCCAGGAAGAGTTAAGGCTCCAAGCTGAAAGGGGAAAGAGAGAGGAATAAAAAGGACTCCCAGTAGGATTTTTGAGCCTGGCAATGCCTCCTGAGCTGGGCAAAGCTGCTTTTAGGAGGCATTTCCATCTGCTGCAGCTGGCCTAGAGGGATCCTCAGCCAGGAGCCCAGCAGATTAGAGAGGAGAATGGGGATGGATGCAGACTTCAACCTCAGTGTGCCCAGCCTGCCCCTTCCAACACACAAGGGCTTTTTGGGGGGGTTGTTTCCCCTTCCAAAGGAGTGATTTCAGAGCTCATCCCACCCCCTTCCCAGCTCCTTCAGCATCCTGAGCCTCCAAGTTCAGCTGGGCTCAGGATGCAGAGGGTGGAATGGTGATGGGAACAAAGAGGATCAAGGGCAAGTTGGCAACAGAGGAGATGATTTGGTGCTAGTGCTAGAACTAAGCTATAAATGAGGAGCTGGCAGTGATCCCTGGGGCTCTGGAGCAAAAGTAGGAGGAGGTACAAGAGGCTTGTTGACTTCTAGACCAAAAATGGGGTTTTGTGACCATCCCAGAGATACAGAAGCTTCCAGAGAAACAGCAAGGGATGCTTTCCCCTCCTTCCTTTAGATACCCAAGAGCAGCTAGCTCAAAACCAACCTCAAACCACATCCATCAGGCTCCATCCTCTTCCCAAGAGCAAGCCAGCAGGCTGCTGAAAAGGAGAAGCTCCCCAGCACCTAGCTCCAGAGCTGCCCTCCAAGACTTGGCTCCATTCAGCTGGAGATAGAGGGAGGGGGGAAAAAAAGTCTTTGGAAAGCTCTTTAGGATCTTCTTAGGAGCAAGAGCAAGCAGCATGCAGCTGGTGGAGGAACATCTGGGCCAAGCTGAGGGTGCTTCGTGTGCTGGGGAGAAGCCCAAAGCCTTTTCTATGGGATGAGGATGAAGAGGATGGTCTGGGAGGGTCAGGCTGTTCTCTGGAATGATTCTGCTGGGATGTGCAGGTGGAACAGGCTCCAGTCCTCCTCCTCCTCCCTGCCAGAGGCCAGCAGCATGTGGCTGCCTCCCCAGTAATCCTCAGGCCCAGGCAGATGGCATTGTTCAAATTAATCTCTCTTGGGTTTTTTTTTGTGGCTTGGGTCAACATATTCCTTTTCTTTTTTTTTTCTTTCCCCTTTTAAATCTCTCCAATCCCATTTCTCTCTCTCCTCCATCCAAGTCCTCTTGGCATCAGCAGGACACTCCACTCTTTTCTAGTAAGGAAAATACCAAGGCACCAGCCTTGCCCGACCCCTAGACAAGAACAAAAGCAGCATCCTAAAGCACTGGCCAAGGGAAAAAGCTCAGCTGCATGCTNCCCCAGCCCCTGAGGTGATGCTAACAGCACAGAACAAGCAGGAGCCATTCCTAGCACAGCTCTCCAGGAGGATCCTTGCTGCCACATCCATGGCAGAGTGGCGAAGGCAAGCAGCTGAGCACAGGCAGAGCAAGGAGGAGCAGCTNGAGGTTCCCCTAGAGAGAGAGAAGGAGAGGAGAGGTTCCCCTAGAGAGAGAGAAGGAGAGGAGAGGTTCCCCTAGAGAGAGAGAAGGAGAGGAGAGGTTCCCCTAGAGAGAGAGAAGGAGAGGAGAGGTTCCCCTAGAGAGAGAGAAGGAGAGGAGAGGTTCCCCTAGAGAGAGAGAAGGAGAGGAGAGGTTCCCCTAGAGAGAGAGAAGGAGAGGAGAGGTTCCCCTAGAGAGAGAGAAGGAGAGGAGAGGTTCCCCTAGAGAGAGAGAAGGAGAGGAGAGGTTCCCCTAGAGAGAGAGAAGGAGAGGAGAGGTTCCCCTAGAGAGAGAGAAGGAGAGGAGAGGTTCCCCTAGAGAGAGAGAAGGAGAGGAGAGGTTCCCCTAGAGAGAGAGAAGGAGAGGAGAGGTTCCCCTAGAGAGAGAGAAGGAGAGGAAAGGTTCCCCTAAAGAGAGAGAAGAAGATAGGTTCCCCTCTATCACTGCAGCTTGCTGCAGGCAGCTCAGAGCTGCAATGAGCAGCAGGTGCTGTGTCACACAAGAGCTCCAGGGACATGCTGGGACAGCAGTGGGGATGAGGACTGTGCCATCCCATCCCTAACTGTTCACTTTGGGCCTTCCTCCTTCCCCATGGCCCAACTCAGACCAACCAGCAAGCTCCCAGCCACCCTTCCTCCCTCGGGTCAACATATTCCTTTTCTAACAGCACAGAACAAGCAGGAGCCATTCCTAGCACAGCTCTCCAGGAGGATCCTTGCTGCCACATCCATGGCAGAGTGGCGAAGGCAAGCAGCTGAGCACAGGCAGAGCAAGGAGGAGCAGCTCTCTCCATCCTCATCCTGAGGAGCTCAAGGACACAAGGGAAATCCACCCCTAGGCAGCTGCTCACCTGTAGGTCCTGCCTCTCATCCTTGGATGCTGCCCTCCATAGTAGCCTCCTCCTCCTGCTCCTCCTCCTCCTCTGTGGCCCAGCCCTCCCCGGGGCTGGAAGCGGCCCCGGTACCCCCCACGGTCAGTGGTGCTGATGCCTGGCATGTTGGTTCTCTTGGGAAGCACCTGCAAGCATGGAATCATGCTTGGAAAAGCCCTCTGAGATCCTAGAGGCCCCAGGCAGCCACGCTCAGCACTCAAGCATGGCCCAAAGCAGCACAGGGNAGAGGTTCCCCTAGAGAGAGAGAAGGAGAGGAAAGGTTCCCCTAAAGAGAGAGAAGAAGATAGGTTCCCCTCTATCACTGCAGCTTGCTGCAGGCAGACTCCATCACCTCCCTGGGCAGCCTGGGAATCCTCTGGGGGAAGGAATTGCACCTCGGAGCCAAGCTGAGCCTTCCCGAGGAAAGACAAGGCAAGGCAAGGCAAGGCAAGGAGGAGGAAAGGCAAGGGATGGAAAGGCAAGGCAAGGCAAGGCAAGGCAAGGAGGAGGAAAGGCAAGGGATGGAAAGGCAAGGCAAGGCAAGGCAAGGCAAGGAGGAGGAAAGGCAAGGGATGGAAAGGCAAGGCAAGGCAAGGCAAGGCAAGGAGGAGGAAAGGCAAGGGATGGAAAGGCAAGGCAAGGCAAGGCAAGGCAAGGAGGAGGAAAGGCAAGGGATGGAAAGGCAAGGCAAGGCAAGGCAAGGCAAGGAGGAGGAAAGGCAAGGGATGGAAAGGCANAGGCAAGGCAAAGGAGGAGGAGGAGAAGGCAAGGCAAAGGAGGAGGAGGAGGCGGCAAGGGAGGGATGCAGCAGGCCAGGCCAGGCCCTCCTGCAGCTCTCACCTTGATGACTCTTCCTCTGAACACACTCTCATCCAGCTCCACTGCAGCCTTCACCGAGCTCCTCTCCTCAAACTCAATGTAGGCATACCTGCCAAGGGCAGCAGGTGAGCAGAGCCCCTCCAGGGACACCTCCTCCCCCCCCTCCCCCTGGAGCCCCTCCAAGGGCAGCACTGACCCTTTGGGATGGCCTGAGAACTTGTCACACAGGATGGTGACTCTGTTGATCTGGCCACAGCTGTTGAAGTGAGCCTCCAGCTCTTCTGCTGTGCCTCCATAATCCACCTGCAAGGAGAGTCCCAAATCCCCTCCACATCCACACAGCATCCCCCTCCCAGGAGCTGGAGAGCCTCCCTGATCCCATATCCCCACCTTGCCACCCATCTGATGAGGTTTATCTGCCAGGCATGTATATTCCAGCCTGGAAACCCCAACTCTCCAAGCCATCCCTTGGATGCTACAGCTTCCAGGCAGGGCTTTTTTTTTGGGGGGGGGGGAGCTGACACTTGGAACAGATTCTCCAACAGCAAGTGGCTGAGGATCAACAGCAGATGCTGAGCCACATTCCTAGGCTGGGAGAAGCATTTGGGATGGGAGTGGAGGAGCAACTCCCTGTGCTAGGGAGAGCTCAGCTCTGGAGGATGCAGCAGGAGCTCTTACATTGCCCACATAGATGGATCTCTTGTCCACCTCCATCTTCTCCTCAGTGGTCTTTGGGAAGAGAGCTGCAGAGACAAAGGCTTTGGTGTTGGATGCAATCCCTGGAGCCTTCAAGCAGAGCTCAGCTCTACCCAAAATGCCCACAACTCCTCCCTCTATCCCCACAGGGTGACTTGCTCTCCTGCACAAACTTAATTGAATTCCCTGTCATTAACTCATCTCCTGCATCTGGCCCTGCAAAGGGAGGAGGGAAAGAGTGGCTACAAGCTGCCATGCCATGCCTGGGAACCTCATCCCTCATCCAGAGCCAAATCCCAGGATACCCAGAGAGGCAAAGCCACATGCTCTGGGCTCCAAGTGTCACCTTGTTGGCCAGAAAGGACACAGCAACTTCCAGGGAGAGCTCATACCTGCCTCTGAGCTCAGGATGAAGTGACTCTCAGCTGCCAGCTGCAACTCCTTCAGCCTCTCCTCCTCCTCCTCCATCTCCCTCACTTTGGCTTTGATAGCCTCCAGCTCCTGAAAATCCAAAGCATCACTTGTGCAAGCAGCACAGAGAGTAAGGATAACCTAGCCCTGGAGATCTGCAGGGCTCCAGCAGCCAAGGATAAGCAGGGGAAGAGTTCCTTTGAAGCAGAGATGAGCCTGGCAGCATCAGAGCTGTCAGAGGGGACCAGAGATTGAAGGTGGTGGCAAACAGGAGCTCCTTAAATTCTCATCCCTAGGGTGAGAGCTAAGCAGCAGGAGAGGGACAATTCCCTTTGCAGCTCCTCAGCTCAGGAGTTGGAGCATCAGGAGCTCCAGAGAAGAGTTATTCTTCCCTTCAAAGAGAAGGGAAAGAGGCAGAGCACTCACAGGGTCAGGCACTGGCAGCTCCTCTGGGCTCTCTCCTTCCAGCTGCCTCAGCTCTGAGTCCTCACCCACAGCCTTGTGCAGAGCTGCCAGCTCCCACGAGGCTTCCATTGCTGCCAGAGAGGATGGCTCCTGCCACCAGATCCCTGAAGTGTCCAGGAAGAGAGGACTGGGGAGGAATAGAGGCAAAAAAAGCCATGTTAAGAAGCAAACAGGTACCTGCCAAGCAAAGGCTTGGAGGGTGCTGCCAGCAGAAGGATGCTACCCCAAAAAGGTAGCAGGCTGGCTGGCAGCAAGAGCCCAGAACTCCAGGAGAAAGAGCTACTGAAAGGTCTCAGTTTCATCATATCAAGCCACTTCCCAATTCCAGGCACCTGGAAAGAGCTTCCCTTGGGTGAAAAAAACTCACCCCAGCCAGGTGTAAGCATCACAGGCTGCTAAGAGGAAAGAGCAAGAGGAGACAGAGCCTGGGCTATACACAGAGGGAATGGCAGGGAGCTCTGCCTCAGCCAAAGGCAAATCCACCTCCTTCCAGCACAGGGCTCTTGGTTTGAGTCCACAGAGGAACAAACTTTCCCAGTCCTGAGTGGGAAGCTAACCCTGCTCCAGCTCTAGGAGCTTCCACTGAGCCCAGTTCTGGTGTTCTGGAGCCTTCAGCCCTTGTGTGCTCCCCACAACCCAGACCAAGCACTCCTAATGTCCTCCCACTACCTCAGCACCCCATAGCCCAGTTCCAGTGTCCTCCCTCTGCCCTGGACTGGACTGGGGGGGTCTGAGAACTGAGGAACTGACCCAGCTCAGTTCTCATGTCCCCCCACCACCCCATCCCAGTCCCAGTGCCCTCCATCAGCCCAGACTCCCCACCTCAGCATCCTCCTCCCTCCCCAAACTCCCCAGCCCAGCCCCAGTGCCCTCCATCAGCCCAGACTCCCCAGCCCAGTGTCCTCCTCCCTCTCCAGACTCCCCATTCCA
>VWZO01022185.1:223554-255371 GCA_013396975.1 Bucco capensis | reverse complement strand
GGAGATGGGATGGCACAGGATGTCTCCTCTTGCCTTGTTGCACACCCCTGCCAGGGTGATGCTGGTGGATGCTGTGCTGTCACCAGGGCTGACTGAGCTCCTGCTCCTGGCTGCTGGGGTCAGAGACCCTGAGGGACATTTGTCTCCATGCTGCTGGTGCAGAGAGGACATCCTTGGGCACAGAGGTGCTGCTGGGCACAGCTCAGCTCCTCCAGAGCCTGCAGAGCAGCAAGAATTGTTTCCCTTTCAGTGCCAGCTCCTCCTTCTCCTGCTTCTGCCCAGGTTTGCTGCTTGGAGCCCTTTGCCTTCATGTGGCTGGGAAGCCACAGCTTTCCAGGCATCCACTGCTGGCTCCCCCCCTGCTCCAGCACACACCTGGCACCACTGATGCTGCTGGACCCCTCAGCCCCCTCCCCAAGGCTCCAAACCCCCAGCCCTACATCCTGTTCCTCACATCCATGCCCTTGCCAGCAGCTCTCCCTGCTGTCCTGCATCCTCCTCCTGAGTGTGCCAGCAGGCTCTCTGCCCACCTCCTCCTTCTAGCTTGGGAGCCAGGGATGCTTCCCACAGGACTTTGTGAGTCCCGGCAGCTCCCAGACAAAGCCCAAGCAGACAAAGCCACAAGCTCCCTCGTGCATGGCCAAGGGATGGCAAATCCTCCTTGGCTGAGCTTCCCAAAGCCAAGCAAAGGCTTGGCAGTGCCCTGGGGCAGGCCGCAGGCAGGAGGAAGGATGAGGACAGCCAGGGAGGCCATGGACAGCCTGCCCCAGGGCTCAGCATGCAGTCAGAAGGGAAAAGGAAGGCAAATACCTCATTCCTCTTGGCTTCCACCTCCTGCTCTCTCCATCCTGCCTCGGCCACGCCGTGCCGGTGCCGTGCTGTGCCCGTCCTCATCCTCCATGGGCTGCCAGCCCTTCCTCTGCTGCCTTTGGCCCCGTGCTGCCTGCTGCTGCTGCTGTGGCAGCTCCAGTGATGGCATGTGTCCATCAGTTGGTTGGTTTCTCCCCTTCTCTCTCTCTCTCTCCCTCTCACAATCCATCCTGGAGCTGCCTGCGGTGCCAGCTCGCAGGCAACTTGGCACAGGGATGCTCCCCGCAGCTGCCGGAGCCCCGGCACGAGCAGGCAAAGGCAGATCTTGTGCCAGCCAGCCCCAGCTTTGGCACGAGGAGCCCAGGGGGTGGCAGGGGGCTGCTGGGGCTTGGCAAGCCTTTCCCTGGCAGCGCGTGGCTGCCAAGAGCCAAGGAGCAGGGAGAAGCAAGGCAGGATGGCACAGGGAGGAGGTGCCCGCTGCTCAGGGATCTCCCCTGCACTGTGCCCACTGCTGAGGGATCTTCCCTTCACTGTGCCTGCCAGCAAAGGGATCTTCCCTTCTCCATGGCCACCAGGGAGGGAATCTTCCCTTCGCCGTGTCCTCATCCCTCAAACGGAGGGCACGGGAGCTTGGCCAAGGGATGGCATCACCTGGAGAGGCTCAGGCAGCTCTCTCTGTCTCCTCTCGTGCCCTCAGTGCCCAGCTGGGAGATGCCCATGGTGGCTTTGGCAAGCCCCAAGTGATGGATGCTGTGTGGTTGAGCACGGCTCCAGCAGACACACCTCTTACCCAGCATCCATCTGCTGCAGAGGGGGGCCTGGGAAATTGGGAAGGGGAGAGTGGAGGAGGGAATTCTAGGGGTGGGCTGAGTGGTTTTGGGGTGCCCACTAGTTGCTCTGCATGGCTGCTGTGGCCTCGTGCAGCAGGGTGTCCTCAGCCTGGGCCAAAATCCTGGTGCTCTAGAGGTGCCATGGCTCCAGCCTGGCCAGCCATCAGCACTGCAACCTTGATGGATTTCCCTTCCCCAATTCCTAGTTTCCACATCTTTTCAAAGGAAGAAGCAGGAGCATCCTCTGTAGCCTATGTGCTCCAAGCAGCAATGCCTCAGGAGGGTCCCCAAGGCTGAGGGACACTGATGGGGACAGCCAGGCAAATGGGTCATTTGCTGAGAGGGAGCTGCCCCACTGGCCTGTGCCCAGCCCCATGGCACAGCCTGGGAGGGCATCAGCAGTGCCATCACCCTTTAACAGGTTTACTCTCTACTCAGGGATGTCTTTAATGGGCTTGGCAGGAAGCACCAAGAACCTTCCAACAGGGCAGGACACGGTGGCTTGCATCCTGGATCTTCCAGCCACTGGCACATCCCAAGCTGAGAGCTACCAGCAGCTCCATGCCACAGGAAGATGCTTTCCTTGAGCAGCAACCCCCTCCCTGTGTCCCCATCCCCAGGCCTGCCTGTGCCACACGTGCCGTGCCTGCCATTTCCCCAAAGCAAGCAGCTAATCTCCATCAATCATCATTTGGCACAATTAGCATAATAAGGCCATTTTGCACTTATCCTCTCCACGTGAGGCAGGAGGCACTTCCAGCTCCACTTCACAGGCAGCCTCTCCTCTCCCGAGCTGCTCCCATCCCTCTGGGGATTCCTGATGGCAATCTCAGCTCCTCCATCAGCCCCTGGGGACAGAGCTGTCCCTTCCCACCTGGGATGCTCGTGCTGGGTGGGATGCAGGCACAGGGAGGGATGGCAGCAGGATGCTCTCCTGCCTTCCCACCAAGCAGCCCCAAAATGGGGACAGTTAATCCAGTTGTTCCCACCATATGGCCTCCTCCTCCTCCCTGTTGCAGGGTGTGTGGCATGAGGGATGTGGCCAGCATTCCTGGCTCTGACCCTGCACTGCCTGACAGGGAGCAGCTGAGGGGGAGCTGGGAGGTGGTGAGGGATGAGGAGGAGGAGGATTAGGAGGCAGCAGATGGATGGAGAGCAAACGTTTTGCTGCACCTTGTTTACTATTCCCTCCTGAGCAGCACTCAGGGAGCTCCACACAGGCTCTGGCTCTGTCCTCCCTCAGGCTGGGGCTGAGCACATGCTCCATCCTCATCCCATCATGGAGCTACCTGGAGCTCCTGGTAAGCCAGTGTTGTTTGTGCTGTTTACACCCTCAGAGGAATGACTTTTCCCTTCATTCCCCTCCCCCCCCTTTTAATAAATATGGATGTTGCCACAAGGAAACCCTCATGCAATAAAAGCTTGCTGCTGGATCCATGATTAATCAGGGAGCTGTGTTAGGTGCTGGGGAGTAGGAGTGGTGGCACCTGTCCCCTGGTGACACCTTGGGGACATCCCAGTGCTCTGGAGACCACTGCAGCAGCTCCATCAGCCTGGGCTTAGGAGGGGGGGGAATCTGTGGGTGAGCAGGCTTGGGGTGCATCTTGCTTGGTTGGTCCCCATGCAGTGTCCCCATCATCCCAGTGTGGGATCCCTCTCCTTGGAGCTGCTGGATAAAGCACAAGCAGCTTCTCCAGGTCTGGGGATAGTTGGGGCTGGCTCAGCAGCACCAGAGAGCAGCTCCCTCCATCCCAGCCCTGAGGAGGAGCAGGATGTGGCCCCAGCAACCCCCCCTCAGGGATGGATGGATGGATGGATGGATGGATGGATGGATGGTGATGGCCAGGTGCTGCTGGCAGCCAGGGCTGAGCATCATCTCCAGGGATGTAACCAGCTCCAGATGGCTGGTGGGCACCAGGTGCTGGGGGCTGCTAGCTCCGGGTGGACATCTGCTGCACACATGGCCAGCTGGCCAGGCAGCCAGCCAGGGTCAGGGGGGAGACCATGGCCCCATCACCCCCTCCTCAGGATGAGGGGAGGGCCCTGCACAAGCTGGAGGGGCTGCAGAGCCACAGAGGAGCATCCTGCCCAGCACAAACCCTGTCCCTGGGCCATGGCACAGGGACACAGGGAGGGAGCTGTGTGCTGGGAGCCATGGCACAGGCATGCAGCAGGGAAAAGTGACCCAGGGAGCCATGCAAGGTGCCACTGTGCAATGGGGAGGATGCTGCTGTGCAGCAGGGGAGCTGCTGTGCAGTGGGCAGGAAGCTGTGCAACAGCTGCAGGGCAAGAGGGAGGAAGCCTTGCCTTGGGGAGCTGTGCAGTGGGGAGGGAGCTGTGAAAGGAGGAGCTGTGCAGCAGGGAGTCATGCCTTGGGAAGGAGATGTGCCCTGAGGAGCTGTGCCATGGGGAGCTGAGCCATGGGGAGCTGTGCCATGGGGAGCATCATGCCATAGGGAGCCATGCTATGGGAGCTGTGCCATGGGGAGCTGAGCCATGGGGAGCTATGACATGGGGAGCATCATGCCATAGGGAGCTGTGCCATGGGAGCTGTGCCATGGGAGCTGTGCCATGGGGAGCTGTGTCATGGGGAGCATCATGCCATGGGGAGCATCATGCCATAGGGAACTGTGCCATGGGGAGCATCATGCCTTAGGGAGCACCATGCCATAGGGAGCATCATGCCATAGGGAGCTGTGCCATGGGGAGCACCATGCCATGGGATCTGAGCCTTGGGGAGCCATACCCATGGGGATCCATGCCCTGGGGAGCCATATAACATGGGGATTCATGCCATGGGGAGCTGTGCCATGGGGATCCATGCCCTGGGGAGCCATAACCATGGGGATTCATGCCATGAGGAGCCGTGCCATGGGAGCTGTGCCATGGGGAGCAGTGCCATAGGGATCCATGCCGTGGGGAGCCAAATACCATGGGAATCCATGCCCTGTGGAGCTGTGCCATGGGAATCCATGCCCTGTGGAGCTGTGCCATGGGAATCCATGGCCTGGGGAGCTGTGCCATGGGGAGCCATGCACTTGGAGCCCCATGCCATGGGAGCTGTGGCCTGGGGAGCAGTGCAGCAGGGCAGGGTGCTGCAGGGCTGCTGCAGAGGTGCAGGGTGCCGAGCTGAGGCCATGCCACTTTCTGCACCTGGCTGGGCTGCAGGCCTCGGGCCCAGGGTGGAAAGGCAGCTGAGGGAGGTGGGTGGGGGGCAGCCCAGGCTCCCCGCTCCGCTGAGCACCACCGGATACACAGCAGGGAGAGACAGGGCCTGGCAGGGGACACTGCTGGGACATGTGCCACCGGAGCGCCAGGCTGATGGAGGATTGGCTAAATATGTCCGTGAGGTGATGGGGTGTCCCCCCCCTCGGAATGTCTGTGCAAGGACAGCTGTCCCCTCCCCAGCCCTGCTGAAATCCAGCTAATTGGCATGTGGGACAGGGCAGCAGCTCCGTGATGTCAGGGATGCCTGCAGTGACATCAGAGAGGGCTGCAGGGACATCAGAGAGGGTTGCAGGGACATCAGAAGGGACCTCAGTGACATCAGAAGGGACCTCAGTGACATCAGAGAGGGCTGCAGTGACATCAGAAGAGTATGCAGTGACATCAGAGAAACCTCAGTGACATCAAAGAGGACTGCAGTGACATCAGAGAGACCTCAGAGACCTCAGAAGGGACCTCAGTGACATCAGAGAAAGCTGCTGTGACATCAGAGAGACCTCAGAGACATCAGAAGGGACCTCAGTGACGTCAGAATGGGCTGCAGTGACATCAGAGAGACCTCAGTGACACAAGAAGGGACCTCAGTGACATTACAGGGGACCTAAGTGACATCATAAGGGCTGCAGTGACAACAAAGAGGCCTCAGTGACATCAGAGAGGAACACAGCGATTCATTCCCCTCCCCCCCCTTCATGAAAAGCAACCTCAGTGACATCAGCTGGGACCTCAGTGACATCAGAGGGACCTCAGTGACACCAGAAGGGACTTCAGTGAGCTCAGAGGGGACCTCAGTGGCCTCGTCAGGGCTGCACAGGGGCTTGCCGCCATCCCCTCGGAGCCACAGGCTCCGCCCCCAGTGGGCGTTTTGGCGCCAAGTGCCGAGGCCGGGGCTGGGGGCCAGGCCGGAACGTTGCGCGCGGGGCTCAGTTCCCGTCGGGACCGCTCGCTGCCGGACTGCTTCCTCCCGCCCGGCACCGGAGGCCTCGCCACTACCAGCCCTGGGCACGGGCCTCGGGCTCACTTCTCCTATCCCGGAGGGACCCGCGGGCCTGGGGGAAGCGTCGTTGTCGGGAGGCAGCGATTAACGGTGGGTTTAATTCCGGTGGAATGAATGAACGGGCGACTGGGCTCAGCTTGGGACTCCTCACTGCCAAAAGGACATGGAGGTGCTGGAGTGTGGCCAGAGAAGGGCAAGGAAGCTGGGGAGGGGTCTAGAGCACAAGTGTGCAGAGGAGCAGCTGAAGGCACTGGGCTTGGTTAGGCTGGAGAAGAGGAGGCTCAGGGGAGACCTTCTCACTCTCTAACTCCCTGCAAGGAGCTTGGAGCCAGCTGGGGGTTGGGCTCTTCTCCTAAGGGGCAAGAGGAAACAGCCTCAAGTTGTGCCTAAGGAGGTATAGGTTGGNTCCCTGGAGGCATTGCAGGTGAGGCTTGCCAGGGCTCTGGGCAAGCTGCTCTAGTTGGGGATGTCCCTGGCCACTGCAGGGGGGTTGGACTAGATGAGCTCCAGAGGTCCCTTCCAACCCAAACCATTCTAGGATTCTAGGATCTTCTGCCCAATGCCCCAAGTGACAAATTTAACATTCAGCAATGCTCTGGCAGAATTTTTTTGTTGCCAGCCATCCCTGAGCAAGAAGCAGGGCAACGAAACCAGCTCCTGGTGTTCCTTAGTCTGCACATACAGAGTCAACACTAGTTCTCTGAAGTCCCTGAAGGCAGAGGCCTGGTGAAAGGTGCTGCTCTTTATTGTTCCATTAAACCTGGGCTAGTGCTGTGGTGAGAAGGGGATAATGTGGTTTTTGGAAGGTGCTGCTCTGGGGCTGTATGAGGAGCAGCCACCATGCCAAATGCACTTAGCTGTGCTGGCCTGGAGCATGGCATGATCCTGGCCCAGGTTTGCTTCTAATGAACATCCCTCTTAATGTCTGAGGCATGAACAGCTTTGCTGGTGAGCTGGCTTTGGGTGTGGGTCAGGAGGAGGTGGTTTGGTTTAGGTGGTGAATGTTGTTTGCTCTGTTTTTTAGTCTCTACAGAGGAATGGAAAGATCTCACAGCAGCTTTGTCATGAGCTGCTTTGGGTTTTTTCCACCCTGTGTCATGAGTGCACATGGTTACCACCCTCTGGCTTTAAAGCCTTTCTCTCTCTCTCTCCCCCCAGATGTTTCCGCACTGTAGCACAAGTTTCTTCTGCAGAAGCAGAAATTGAGGTTGATATGCAAAAGAAAAGACATGCAAAGCCCATATCTGGCTGGAGAAATGCTCTGAAAGTGGATGGGAGAGACCACAAGGCTCACAGGCAGAAATAACCACTTGTGGGTGCTGCCCCTGCATGTGCCTGAGCTGGGCTGAATGTGTTCAGCTTGTCCCTGAACTGCTGCCAGTTCTCTGGATGCTTTTTGTTTGGGCTCCTCCCCATGGTGAGAAGCTGAGCTTCTGGGAGGCTCTTGGAGTTGAGCTACTCCTGCTCAGGATGTGGCTCTAGGTGACCCTGCTAGAGCAGGGAGATTGGCCTAGGTGACCTCTGGTGGTCCCTTCCATTCTGTGCTTCTGTGAACCTTGCCCTTTGAAAGGCAGAGGATGCTGGAAAGGGGAGTAAAGACCAAACTTCTGGTCCTTCTCAGCAGCTAGCACAAAAGCTTTTGTGCTCTCTTCTCCCAGGAGTGAGGAGGTTGATGTCATCCTGCTGCCTAAGCACAAAGGCAGAATGTGTGCTGTTGGTGCCAGCCCATGATTTTCCTGTAAAGCTTTTCCTGGTGCTGGTACTCCTCCCTGATCCCTGCTGGAGGTTTTGTCTGCTGAAATGCCCCTGTGCATCAGGTGCTCACTGTGCTGGAGTGGTTGGACTGGGCTCAGGTCAAGCTCTGACCAGCCAGGAGGAGCCTGGTGCTATGGCTGAGCTTCTCCCAGTGCTCTACCTAGGTCTGGGTGCTGCCAGCTTGATCCTTTCAGAAGTACCAAGCACACAGGGCAATGTGTGCAGGGCTCTGCTTCCCTGATGCTGTTTGCTGGGAGAAACAGCTGCTTGGTGTGAGCAGGGCTGCTGCTGCTGCTGGAAGCTGTTAACCACTTGGTCTGTCATGGAAGAAAGCTGTTGAGCTGAAGTGGTGCTTGTGATGGATAAGCTGTCAGGCAGGAGGGTTTGGGCACTTCCCTAGCCTTACATGTGCTCTTGCTCCAAGGAAAGCTCACATAGAAAACAATCCTCTGCTGGGCTAAGCCTGAGGAGGCTTGGGATCAGAGAATGTGTCTGAGTTGGAAAGGACCCACAAGGATCATTGAGTTCAGCTCCTGTCTCTGCACAGGACAAGCCCCAAATCTCATCATGTGCCTGAGGACATTGTCCAGATGCTGCTGGAGTTCTGTCAGGCTTGGAGCTGTGGCTGCTTCCCTGGGGAGCTTGTTCCAGTGCTCCAGCACCCTCTGGGTGAAGAAGCTTCTCCTGATAGCCAAGCTAACCCTCTCCTGGCACAGCTTCCTGCTGTTCCCTCAGCTCCTGTCACTGGTCACCAGAGAGGAGATGAGCTCCTGCTCCTTGTCAGGAAGCTGTAGGTCTCCCCTCAGTCTCCTCTTCCCCAGGCTGAACAAACCAAGTGGCCTCAGCTGTTCTTTGCATGGCTTGCTTCCTCTGCAGACCCTTCACCATCTTTGGGGTTGATGTCTAGCTCCATGCTGCCTAACTGGAAGCACAGAGCAAGGCAACAGATTACCAAAGCAGTGAAAACTCTTCATTTAAGAGCTAGACATCAATGGAATTTCCTTCATTTCTTTAAAGATTGGTCCTGCTGAGGTGGAAAAGCACCTCAGGTACCCAGTGCTTAGTGTCCTCCTATTAGTGAGTGATGAGAATGATTTCCTGGTGTAAATTAGGGGCACAGAGGCAGCACAGGGAAGGATCTCTGCCTCCTGTTCCATCCCAGGCAGGGTGTAGCAGGCTGAAGCATAAGCATTAATAATACAGTGGGTATTATTCAAATGAAGGCTGCCACTTTTCCTTTGTGGGCAGAACCCCCTGGGTAATCTCTGCACATCCTTATCTGTTCCTATAATTGCTTTCTGCAGGCTCCCTTCAAATCAAGGCGTGCTGGCAGGATGCTGCTCCTCTCCCTGCTCTTCCCCCGAGCCAGGCAGCCCCTCAGGTGCCTCATCTGGGGCTTGCAGCCTTGCAGGTGGAGGTTGTGTGGGCAGAAGAATCCCTGCAGGGCTCTGCAAACAGCGTGGGCATCCTCCAGCAGTGATGTGAGCCCTGTCTTCACAAGAGCCTTGGCCTTTGCTGATAAAGTTGCCATCATTGACCAGCATGGTGAGCACACGTACAGAGACCTCCTCAGCCAGAGCTTGTGCCTGTCCCAGGAGATCTGCCAAGCTTTGCACTGCTCCAGCAGGGACTTGAAGGAGGAGAGGATCTCCTTTTTGTGTCCCAATGATGCTTCATACGTGGTGGCCCAGTGGGCTTCCTGGATGAGTGGGGGGATAGCAGTGCCCCTGTACAGGAAGCACCCCGTGCAGGAGCTGGAGTATGTGCTCCAGGACTCCCAGAGTGCTCTGCTTGTGGCAGCAGAGGAGTACCTGGGGAAAATAGCCCCAAGTGCTGAGAAGCTGGGAGTGCCACTTCTGCCACTGCCTAGGGCTCCTAGGGAGGGATCCACAAGTTGTGCAGTGCTGGAAGAAGGTTCTTTGAGCACCTGCTCCTCCTGGAAAGACAGAGGAGCCATGATCATCTACACCAGTGGGACAACAGGAAGACCAAAAGGTGTCCTCAGCACCCATGAGAATGTGCAAGCTGTGGTGAGTGCTGCTGTCACAGAATGGCAGCATGGGGAGGGTTGGGAGAGACCTCTGGGGATCAGCCAGTGCAGGCTCAGCCCCAGCAGCTTGCCCAGCATCACTTCCAGAGGCCTTGGCAATCTCTGCACCCCAGGAGACTCCCCAAGCTCTCTGGGCAGCCTGGGCCAGGGCTCTGCACCCTCACAACAAACAAGTTTCTCCTGCTGCTCAGCTGCAAGCTCCTGGCTTCCAGTGTGTGCCTGTTGCTCCTAGCCCTGGGCACCCCTGAGCAGAGTGTGGCCCCAGCCTCTTGCCCCCTGCACCCTTCAGCTCTTGCTCAGCATGGAGCAGCTCCCCTCTGCCTCTGCTCTGGTCCAGGCTCAGCAGCCCCAGGGCTCTCAGCCTTTCCTCCTCCTGCCACACATGCTCCAGTGCCCTCAGCATCTTCCTGGACTCTCTGCAGCAGTTCCTTGTCTCTCTGGAACTGGGGAGCCCTCTGTGGAACTTTGTCTCTGCAGAGCTCATGCCAAAGCACAGGAGCATTGGCCTTCAGAGGGGTTTGGGCTTGCAAACCATAAGCAAATTGCTGCCCAGAGCTCTGGGGCTGGGTCTCCAAATCCTCAACACTTCAAGGAAGAGTGGTTGGGGCTCCAAACCTTGTTGTTCTGCTGTGGTTGTGCTGCAGCTCGGGGCAGTTGGCCTCTTCTCCCTGCTTTCCTGGAAAGCAGGAGGGATGAGACCTGTTGGAAAAGGATTCTTCTTTGCACTTTGCTTTTCCTCACTGTGACTAGGAGAGAATCTTTGCCCCTAATTGGAACAGAGCTCAGCCCAGGACTGTGTGAAGCCTGTGCATTATTCAGCTTTATATCCCCAAGGCAAAAAAACCCATTAGCTGTCTGAGCCAAAAGGAATGAGAAGTTTGGAGAAGCCTGCTGACTCCCTCCCCAGTTGGTTCTCACTGCCTGCAAACCAAGAGCCTCATGCCAGGAGGGAGCAAGGGCAGGGAATATACATTGTGGATGTCTCCCAGAGCTTCTTGGTGCTCAGCTCCTGCAGTGCTGGGAATGGTGGGAAAGCCTTGATGGACAGAGGCAGGGCTTGGCTATCTTGGGCAGAGAATCTGCTCCCTTCACAAATATGCTGCTCATTTGGGAGGTGGCCTGGGCACTCAGCATCTTCTGGGCTCTCAGGAAAGCCTGGAGCCTGCTCTGTGGAGGGAGAGGACTACATTCCCAAATGCTGGCTGTATTTTTAGAGGGCTGGAAATAAGCTTTCCAGTTGCTAACACTGGGATCCCAAGGGCATTGTTCACCCAGAACCCTGAGGTCTAACACTTTAGGTACTCTGTTGTGCTCTCTTAATTATTTCAGCAGCTTGAGATACTCATTTTTTTTGCCAGCATGGAGCCTACTTTCTGTTTATCAGACAGTGATTTGCTGCTCCTGCTGACTCTCCCTTCAAGCTCAGTGTCATCAGGGTCCAAATTATGTCAACAGTTGTGTTCAAATCAGGTTTTTGGTTCCTATTTCTGCCAACAGTACCTGTAGAGCAGCAGGCTGATGATTTGCTAGGTTCTGCTTGAAATCACTATTTATTTCTCAGTGTTGAGGGAGGACTTTGTGTCTGTAAAGATACAGGAAGGACTTTGCTGTGTACATAAAGACACATCCTGACAAGGTGCTGGAGATGTTGCTCTGATTCTGCTCTTGTGGTGGGAATTTTGCTCCTGCTGACCCTACAGGAAAGGTTTTCATGCCCAGGCATAATTCCAGGAGCTGTGGGAATTCTGCTGCCAGCTATACTCAGGGGATTTGGGCACCTTGGACTTTTTCCTTCTGCCCTAATGCTGTTTTGTGTGTGTTTTCTTCTGCAGACCACAGGGCTGGTTGACAAATGGGAGTGGAAGAAGGAGGATGTTATCCTGCATGTGCTGCCTCTACACCATGTCCATGGGGTGATCAACAAGCTCCTGTGTCCTCTCTGGGTGGGAGCCACTTGCATCATGTTACCTGAGTTCAATGCAGAGATGGTAAGCCTGGAGGGATCCCAGCAGCCAGAGCCTGTGTGGTGGGATTAGAGCAGTTTGGGAGAGGAGTTGCTAATGAATTCCAGCCTCTTCAGCCCCTGCCTGTGTGCTGTTCACCAAGTGGCCTGTTAAAATCTGGGGTCAAGGTGCTCTTCTGGAGGCTACCACTTGTTGGAGTGTGATCTTTGTAGTAGTAACACTACCCTGCTCCTCCTCAGGATGTTGAGGGTCTGCACTTATGTGTCAAGAGACAAGGAACTGCTGCAGAGAGTCCAGCAGAGGCTAGGAAGGTGCTGAGGGCACTGGAGCATGTGTGGCAGGAGGAGGAAAGGCTGAGAGCCCTGGAGCAGAGCAGAGGCAGAGGGGAGCTGCTCCATGCTGAGCAAGAGCTGAAGGGTGCAGGGGGCAAGAGGCTGGGGCCACACTCTGCTCAGGGGTGCCCAGGGCTAGGAGCAACAGGCACACACTGGAAGCCAGGAGCTTGCAGCTGAGCAGCAGGAGAAACTTGTTTGTTGTGAGGGTGCAGAGCCCTGGCCCAGGCTGCCCAGAGAGCTTGGGGAGTCTCCTGGTGTGCAGAGATTGCCAAGGCCTCTGGAGGTGATGCTGGGCAAGCTGCTGGGGCTCAGTTGGACTGGATGATTCCCAGAGGTCCCTTCCATTCTATGGCTCTGTGATATCCAGAGGAGATAGGTGGGATGGTGTGGCAGAAGGCAGGAAGGTCTGGCAGCTGTAGCTAGCACTCACTTCTTGATGGTCACTGCCAAAGTGTCTTCCCCTGGGTGTAGGGTGTCACCCCAAAAGCTGAGGGTGCAGCAGGGCTGGGAGCTCCAGCAGAGGGAGGGCTGGGCAGCTGGGAGGATAGGAGCTGCTGGGGAGCTGGGAGGATAGGAGCTGGTGGAGCTGGGAGGCTGGGAGCAAAGGCAAGCCCTCTGGAGGGCGTGATGCTCCACGGCCTGTGTGGGCTTGTCCCTTGCACTCTCTCCCTCTTCTCTCTCTGCTCTCTCCTGACACCTGCAAATCAATGAGTTGACACTGAGGGATGGCTTCAGCTGGAGGGCAGCAGGAGAGCCTGCCTGCCTTCCTCTGTTCAGAGCTCTCCTCCTGGACTTGACAACTCCAGGGGTTAAGTGGGGACGGCGCTGGAGGTGGCTGCTTGACCCTGGAGCTTGAACTTGGGCAGGGAGGTCAGCGTGGCTAAGTGGCCCAGCTGCAGTGAGCACCATTCCAAGGGCTCCTGGGAGCATTCAGGCTCTGAAGGGCAGCATTTGCTTTGCTCTTTCCTTGGGTTTGGTTGTTGCTTCCCTCTGTTTTTCTGAGGGCCTCCCCTGGGAGCTGGCAGTGGTTTGAGCGACGCTACGAAGCGAGCACACGAGGGCAAAGAAAGGCTTGCTTGTGGAGTTTAATGCAAGCTGCCTTTCAGTTCCACTCTATTTTCACCAGCTGGTTACCAAAATGCCCTTTTGCTGCTGGAAATCAGCTTTTTGGGAAAGCAGCACAGAGGATTTTTGCAGGAGCCTGTGTGCTTTTTATTTCCCACCCCCCCCCTCCCTTCCCTGCACCTTGAGAAAGCAGCCAATTATAGTGTGATAGAAAGCAACTCCAGTGGCAGCTAAAACACTTGACAGGCTGATCAAAACAAGGCTAGGAACTTGCTCTCAAACCTGCTGCAGACATATTTAGCCTTGAGTGATACTGGCAAGGCTTCAAGAGAAACCACAGCAGCATGCCCCAATGTGTGTTTGGTTTCTAATCACTAACACTTCATTATCCAAACTAAATACTTTATTATTACAGTGTTTATTACATTACATAATTTGCAGTGTGCCTTCTAGGCCTGGATGCAGATGCCAGTCTGGTTTTGGTGCTGGTAATAATGCTCTTTCCTTTTCTCCTCCTCACTTAGAAGACATTACAAGCCCCAGACCAAGGCTTGCTTGTCACTCCCTGCAGTGCAGTGGCATCTTTGAGACCTTTCTGTCTGCTTTTTTTGGTAGCTGGCCAAGGAAAGGTTAGAAAGCAAGACTCTGGAGGAACCTCAGTGTCCTGCCCAACATCTCCTCCATCACTACACTACCATCTGATGGTCACAGCTCCATGGCTGAGGCCACAAGGGCTCATTAAAAGTGCATTGAGATGCCTCAAGCGTGGAAGTTGCTGCATGAAAATCAGCTTCTCTTTATTAAATGAGGACATCCATTACTTCCCAGCAGCTCCTGTAGATGTTATAATTCACTTTAGAGCACCATCTGTTAAGGCTGTCTTGCTTAAGCTCTCTGCAGCAGCTTTTTATTGTAAGTTATTAAAAATCATGGCTCTGTCTATTAATCATTGATTAATAAAGGGTTCATAAATGGACCCTTAATTTCCAGTCCACTTGTCCCATGCTGTGCTGAGCCCTCTGCTGGGTGTACTCCTTGGGGTGCAGAGTGTGCTCCATGGGGAGAACTTGTCAGATCACTGTCTGGAGATGCTGGGAGTGGAAGCTTGTGCTTGGGAATGGCAGTGCTGGTTAGACTGGGAGATGCTTTTAGTGCTGCTGTGGGCTTGGAGAAAAGCAGAGAGGCTGAAAGCATGTCCCTCCCTGCAGCTGTGTGGGGCAAAGGTGGCTCTGATGTTGGGGTTTTTGTGTTCAAGGCTGAGAAGAGGGAGGGCAGAAACTTCCTTTGCAGGCAGAGCAAGCTGCAGCCTAAAGATCCCTGGATGATCCTCCCATCCTAACTGGCTTCCAAGCTGGGATTCCTCCCTCAGCTGCACTGTTGTTGGTTGCAGGCAGCCAGCATTTCTCAGCTGCTGCTGCTCCTGGGTGAAGTGTTTGTCTCTCCTCTTCTGCAGGAGGTAGAAGTTCTAAAGGTGCTGGATTTGGGCAAATTGGGGCCCAGAGGAGAAGATTTAATGCCTCTGCTTCAGGAAGGAGTGCAGGCTGAGCCTTCTTACTGGGCCTTGGAGCAAACCCATCAGCAAGTGCTTTTGGAAAGCTACTGTAAGCATCAAGCAGGCACTGGAGCATCCCTTTCCCAGTGACATCCTCTCCCCATCTCCCTTCCCTGCATCGAGCATCATGGTGCTGGCTGCTAAGGCTGAGCACAGCCTTTGGCCATTCCCTGAGGGGAATGTTAGTGAGGCTGGAGAGACAGAGCCAGGGCAAGCTCAGTGCCCTCTGGGCTGGAGTTGCCATGGCAGTGTCCCTGTTCCACACCAGGGCCTGATTGTCCTGGGTACCTGCAAGACTGGAGCCTTGTGGAGCTAATGGTGAGGTCAGCGTCCTCTGCTGAGGGTTTGGGCCAAAGTGGATCCACTCTGAGTTTGAGCAATGGAAATGGTTTGTCTTTGTCTTGGACCACCTCTGATCTTGCCTTAAGTGCATCTCATACTGGGCTCAGCTTTGGGCTCCTCACTGCCACAAGGACATGGAGTGTGGCCAGAGAAGGGCAAGGAAGCTGGGGAAGGGTCTAGAGCACAAGTGTGCTGAGGAGCAGCTGAGGGCACTGGACTTGCTTAGGCTGGAGAAGAGGAGGCTCAGGGGAGACCTTCTCACTCTCTAACTCCCTGCAAGGAGCTTGGAGCCAGCTGGGGGTTGATCTCTTCTCCCAAGGAACAAGAGGAAACAGCCTCAAGTTGTGCCAGGAGAGGTTTAAGTTGGATATTAGGAATAATTTCTTCCCAAAAAGGTTGTCCAGGCCTGGCCCAGGCTGCCCAGGGCAGTGCTGGAGTCACCATCCCTGGAGGGCTTGGAAAGCCTTGGAGATGTGATGCTGAGGAACATGGCTCAGTGGTGAGCTGGCAGTGCTGGGTAAGGGTTAGACTCCATCATCTTAGAAGTCTTTTCCAACCTTACTAATTCTGTAAGCCCTTCACATGGCTAAATGCAAGCTGAGCTCCTAGGAGGCCTTTCAGTCTTAAGTGAAATTATTCAGAAGCACAAAGAAGGAAAAAAAAAACAACCTCCTAGCTCTGAGGGGTGATGGGAGAAGCTCCCAGAAAGGTCAGCTTGGTGTGACCTAGCTGTGCTGTGTGCTGCCTGCAGGATGACAGCCCTGTCTGTGCCCTGCAACTGCTTCCATGCTAAAGATGCTGAGATGCAGATTTGGTGCCCTCCAGTCCCCAAAGGAGCTGTTGTTTTGGTGCCTGCCCTTTCCAAACCGTTCTCTTTTACAATGTCACAGGCAAAGCTATCCAAACTGTTCATTTGCCTTGGCTGTTTTCTAGGGAAAGGGCAATGAGGAGTGCCCAGAGCTAGTGTGTGAGTTGGGACTAGTTGCTGGATGAACTGAGCACACTGTCACCCAGGGGAGCTTCTTCCTGTGGGGCCACAGAGGTTTTTGCTCAAGGGTTGTTGCTGCATTGAGTGGTTACACCTCTGACTTCCTTCTGAAGCCCAGGAGCCTGTGCTGCCTCCTCTGTTTGTCCTTGCTGCTGTTACCAGTGCCAGCCAGGCTGGGCACTGATGCTCTAGAGCTTTGCTGAGGAGATCCAGGGCTTTGGCAGTCACCGCTGCCTCTGGGAAGGAGAAGTGTGCACCACAATGAGCCTCTCCCCTGGATCTGTCACTTCTGTGCATATCACTCTGAGCAGCTCTTTTAGCTCCTTTGGAAGAGGAGAAGCAAATGCAAGCAGAGGAGTCTGAGCTGCAATAAGCAAGCAGAGCTTCAGATGCTGCTGGTGCTGTGCTGGGGATTGGCTCTCCCCTCCTGCTTCAGCTGGAGAAAGGCAATTGTCTTTTCATCCATGAACAGGAGGCTTCAGAGGGGTAATTGTATTTCCTCCTCAAAGAGGAGTCTGGGGAGGGAGGAGCAGGTCAGTGGTTGCCTGGATGATGTTTGATCCCTTCTCCCAGACCTGGCTCTCCAAAGTTTCTCCCCTTCTCCCCAGCTCTGCCGTCTGTCCTCGGCATCTGTTCCGCAGCGATGCCTTTTGATGTGTGTGGGGGGAGAGGAGACAGGCAACCAGAGCCTGTCATATTTACTTACATTTCCAGCTCCCAGGGAAAGCACTTGCTCCTTTCAGGATGCCTCCAGCATAGGAAAGGGCTTTAAAAGCCTCAGCCTGGAATGCAGAGGAGGCCATCAGGCTGCACTGATGAATAAATGATTAAAACCAGAGCCGTGCGCAGCGCAAACAGTTTGGGGTTGGAACAACCAGGAGACAAAGCCACCAAGGGCCCAGCTTCCTTCTGAAGAGAAGAGTGTGTCTCTCTGCAGATTGCTGCTGAAGCACAGCTCCAGTCTTTGGCAGAGAGAGCAGAGCTCCCCTGGATGCTCTCCCAGCTGGTGTTGTACCTGTCTGCCTCTCTCAGGGGTAAAGGGATGTCAGGTGTGGGTGCAGGGTCCTGCCAGTGCTGCTGCAGGGTTGTCTAAAAGAGCTTGAAGATCTGGAGAAGAGGAGGCTCAGGGGAGATCTTCTCCCTCTCTCCAACTCCCTGAGAGGAGGTTGGAGTGAGGTGAGAGTTGATCTTCTTCTCCTGGGTTAATAGTGAGAGGACAAGAGGGAATGGCCTCAAATTACACCATGGGATAGCAGGAAAAATGTCTTCCCTGAAAAGTTAAGGCTTAGACTTTGAGAGACATGGTTTAGTGGCATGGTGGTGATAGGTTGATGGTTGGACTTGATCTTAGAGTTCTCTTCCAACCTTCATGATTCTGTGAGCATCCAGTGCAAGCATTCCCCAGCACTTCCAGCTCACCGCTAAACCATGTCCCTCAGGACCACATCTCCATGGCTTTCCAACCCCTCCAGGGATGGTGACTCCAGCACTGCCCTGGGCAGCCTGGGCCAGGCCTGGACAAGCCTTTTGGGGAAGAAACTGTTCCTCATATTCAACCTAAACCTCTCCTGATACAACTTGAGGCTGTTTCCTCTTGTTCCTTGGGAGAAGAGACTAACTCCCACCTGGCTCCAAGCTGCTGGCAGGGAGCTGGAGAGGAGTTAGAGGAGCTTGCTGTCAGTGTCAGCTCTCAGCCAGTGAGGAGATGCTTTGGCTGCAGCCACTTTGCTCCCTGTTGCTCTCCTTTCCCTCAGCAGCACTGCTGGCTGCACAGCAGCAATCGATGCACAACACCAACTGATCACAAGGGAAGCCAAAGGGATGATTTAAGGTTACATTAGGGCTATTGTTACTTTTGAAAAGGCTTAAAATAATTCAATAACAGCTGCACATGATACAATCATTTTCTAGAGGAGGAGAGGAGCTGTTGTAGCTGTCAGGAGAGGCAGCAGCATGGGCTGTTTGTTAGCTGCTGGTGCTCTGATGGGCAAATCCATCCTGAGGTTCCCTTTCTTAGGTTTAAAGCCCTTTTTTTTTTTATCTGTTTTGGGGCATCATAGCATCCTCAAGCTTGGCAAAGATCTCTAAGATCCTGGAGCCCAAGTGGCTTGAATTGTGTTCAGTCTGCTTGGCTATCCAAGCAGGTTTTGGAGCTGCTGAGGAGTACACCAGTCCAAGCCACATGCAGGGCAAAGCTAATAGAGATGATTGGTGCCACCTTCTTTTTGCCTGAGGAGATGCCCAGATGTTGGTGGTCTATGTCTAGTTTGTAGCATTGCACATCTCCTCTGGAAAGGAAGAAGCATTGCTACCTTTCCTCCTCTCTTGCTTTAGGTGATCTAGGCAGATCTAGAAGCTGCTTGGGATGGATGGATGGATGGCAGGACCATCTCTGGGAGCAGCTTGTGTCTTCCTCTGTCCTCATTCACCAGCTGTGCTGGAAAAAAAGACATGGGCAAACTCTTCCAGCTGTTGTTTTGTACATATTAGTGTCATTTTCTCCTCTTTTTGTTGGTTGGGTTTTTTTTTTCCCACTGACTGATGGCCAAAATCCCACTGGCCAGCCCATGGAATTGCCCAGAGATGCTTTAATGCAGTGGGAGGGGGAGAAAATCAGGAATGTCAGGCTGTGACAGGAAGGCTCTTGGGAACAGGAGCTCTCCCCTTTCTTTGCTGGCTCAGGCAGCCTTGTCCTGGGAGCCTGCCCTGGCCTTTCCCTGCTCTTGTCTGTTGCTGCTGATAGGAAGCTGCTCTTGCAGTTAGAAACTTGTTGTTTCTAGCTCTTCTTGCTCTTGAAGAGAAGAATCTTGGTCCTGAAGGCATTCCACCAGAAAACTGCTGCTTCCCTTGTGCCTGAGTGGCAGTGGCAAGGCTGTGGCTGCAGAAGCCACAGCTCTTTAGAAGCACTTGGGAGCATTAAGGCATCAGGTGAGCAGGAGAAGATGGAGTGCAGAGCTGCCAGGAGGCTGCCTGCAGGTCACTGATGTGGTGACAGGGACATCCCAGAGGGGCACATTGATCCTGGGGGTGCCAGAGGAGGCTGTGTGCTGCAAGGGCTGAGCTGTGGCCTCATGCTAGGAGCTAGTCCAAGCTCATTGCTTGATTAGTTCCCAGGTAAGGAGACTTTCCCAGCTCCTCTCAAGCTGGGAAGGTGGAGATTCTAGCCCAGAAATAGCTGCTGCAGCTGGCTGGGCAGTGGCAAAGCCTTACAGAGGGCTTGGTGCTTTAGTGCTGGGCCCAGCTTGGGCTGAGCAGGTGGAGATGTTTGGCTGTCAGCAGATGAAGCCCAGCAGCTGGTGGCACACATCCAAAGGCAGCCAGGCTTAGCTGGGGCTGGGGCCAGTTGGACTGACACAGCAAAAGCTGCTGGAGTGCTGCTGGGTGGGGAGGATTCTTCTCTAGGGTGGCACTTGAGCAGCCATGCAAGGCCAGGGGAGAGAGAGATCTGCTCTCTTTTGGAGCCCTGGGTTTGGTTTGGTTCCAAATGCATGTGGAAAGAACTGTGTCAGACTGGATGTCTGCCTGCACTCCTCACAGCTGCTCTGGGCTTGGGAAGGCAGAGAGAAATCCTCCCAGCCTGGGAGGATGGAGCAGCTCTCAGCATCTGTTCCCTTTCAATCCCTTCAGCACACTCCTGATCCCTGCTTGCCCAAGGCAACAGCTCTCGGGAGCTGAGGAGAGCAGCTCCATGCAGCCAGCTCCCCTTGGCTTTGGAGAGGTCCTTCATGGGAAAGATGTTGGGGAGGGGGGAGGAGAAGTGGAAGAGGAGAAGATCTTTGGGGAAAGAGGCTGGATGGGATGATTCCAAGTACAGTTTTGCCTGTTGTGGGTTGTTGTAGGGCATGATGCTGCTAGTGAGGTGAGGCTTGCTCTCTCCTCCAAGTGACAGGACAAAAGGACACAGCCTCAAGTTGTGCAACAATTCCTTCCTGGAAAGGGTTGTCCAGGGCAGTGCTGGAGTCCCCATCCCTGGAGAAGTTGGAAAGGCCTGGAGATGTGGTGCTGAGGGACATGGCTTAGTGGTTACTGATTGGACTCAATGACCTTCAAGGTCTCTTCCAACCTCAACAATTCTCTGCCCCCATTCTCTGCCCATGTCACCCCTCACTCCAGACAAGTCATTCCCTGATGCCAAAGGGATCTTGCAGCACTCTGTCCCAGCTTCCAGGGGGTCTGGGGAGGGGAGGTTTGCACTTGTGCAATTGCCTAACCCCCTGGAGGACCACCTGTGGGCTGGGAAGCAGCATCCCCTTCCCTCCTCTCTGCTGGGACAGGCCCTATGCTCTGTTAAGGATGACAATAGGATGGAGGTGATTTTGGTGGTGGTGGTTGGATATTTTTGAGGAGCTGATTGTTCTGAAGCAGTGAAGTGAGAGAGCTGGGGGGAGGTGGGACTGAGGCAGCCAAGTAGAAAGGAATGAAAGGGAGCCTGAGTGAGCAGGATGGAGGGAGGGGGAAAGGGGCAGGGAGGCAGCAGGAAGGAGAATCACTTGTTCACCTTCCATCAATTGCTGCTTTGCCTTGCTGTGTGCAGCTGAGCATGCCTGGGCAGGGAGGGGAGAGGCAGCCCAGGGTGTCAGGAGCTGTTAGGAAATGCATTTGTCACCAAGGGGGCAGGGAGCAGAGTGAGGAGGAGAGACCCTCAGCCTAGCCTCTGATGGATTGATGGATGCCTTTGGATCCTGCCTGGGAAAGAGCTTCCCTAGGAGGGGGAAGAGTGGGGAGGTGTGGAAGGAATGGGGCTGGTGGCAATATTGATGGCTCCTACCCATTGCTGACTGCTCCCAGCTGCCCAGCCTGGGTGTCTTTAGGCTTCCTTCTCCCAACAAGCAAGGCTGGAAGTTGCCCTCCTTGGGGTTAGCAGGAGTTACAGCTGGAAAGCATCTGTCCCACAGGGATTGTTCCTCTTGGGAAGAGCAGGGTTGGCTTAGTGACCCTCCTGGCTACAGCTGTGCTTTCTGATGGGGACATGTCTTCCTCCACTTGCTCCCCAGCAGCTTCCAGTGTGTGTTCTCTCTCTTCCCAGCCCTCCCATCCAGCTTCAAAGCATTTCTCCTTCCAGGGCTCAAGTCTGTGGAATCCTCTCTGTGTATCCTGTTCTTGGGATGTGCCTTAGTGTCTCTTCAAAGAGCTCAAAGCTGCTGGCTTTGGGTAACCTCTGCAGAGTTGTACAAGAGAAGAGAATGAATCGCTTCTGCCCCAAGCTCACACCTTTGGGAGCAAATTCTTGGCTGGAATGTGATGGGAACTAAAAAAAAATGCCATTTCCAGCATCTTGTGCTCCTTGCGAGTTGAGAGCAGGTGGGGGATGCAGAGTTGAATGCTGTGCTTTGGGCAGGAAGGACATGGGGAAGGTTGGGAGCTGCTGTTGTGGCCATGGCTGAGGGGCACACAACAGCTTTCCAGAAGCCTTAGCTAGCAGAGGTGTGTGTCTCTTTGTGCCTCTTGCCCTCCTGCAGCTGAGCATTTGCAGAGCCCTCACTTGTGAAGCTGTTCAGAGGTGCTGAGGAGTTAGCCCTGGGCTGGTATTTTTTCTCCCTGTGTCTTCTTTTCCTTTTGCAGGTTTGGAAGAAGCTGCTGAGCTGTGAAGCTCCTCGGGTCAGTGTCTTCATGGCAGTGCCCACCATCTATGCCAAGCTGATTGAGTACTATGAGAAGCATTTCTCTCAGCCCCAAGTGCAAGCTTTCATCCGTGCCTTCTGCCAGGAGAACATCAGGTAGGGGAGGGATGTCCCTCTGGTGGCTGCCTTGTGTCCCCATGGTGGCTCTGCTGAGCTTGTCCTTTTCAGCATCACCTCTTTGCACTGCTGGCTGCTGTGCTTTCAGTGTCTCTTTGACAAGGAGCAGGGTGACACTCCTTAATTAAGAGCCACTCTTGCATGCTGAAGCCAGAAGGGGTCTGCCTGCTCATTATGTGAACACAAGAGGAAGGATTTTGTCCTGCCAGCTCAAGCTTGTCTCTTGGAGGAGGCAGAGAACCTTCCTTGTGTGAGGAACCTCTTTGTGTCTGAGGCTTCTGCTTTAGGAGCAGGCTTTGTGCATCCCTGTCTTGGAGACCTTTTTACCTGGAGTTTCCTTGTGCAGGTTGATGGTGTCAGGCTCTGCAGCTCTGCCTGTGCCTGTCCTGGAGAAGTGGAAGAGCATCACTGGGCACACCTTGCTGGAGAGGTATGGGATGACTGAGATTGGAATGGCACTGTCTAACCCTTTGCATGGAGTCCGTGTGCCAGGTAGGAGTCTCTGGAGCCTGGCAAGTGTGCTTGGCTTCTCTTAGGCCAGAGAACAGAGCTCTGATAGGCATTGGACATCCCTGAGGAGCAGAGTGTGGCAGGAACAGTGCTGCTGCTAGGGGAATTAGTGTTGGGAAGCCAGGAGAGGGGCTATGGAGGTGTGGGAAGTGGCTGGTGGGTTTGGGTTTGGCATGGCAGAGAGGAGCCTGAGCTGAGCAGCCAGGCTGCTTGTATGCAGGAGGCAGAGGATGGCCAAAAGCCTTAGTCCAAGCACTGTGGTGGGACTGCATCTTCATGTCCTGCTCTGCTCCCCAGCATCAGTGTTGACACAGGAGGTTCTGGTCCCACTGCTCAGCCCTGAACACTTCAAACAGGAGGTCTGCTCACTCCTATTTTGGGGCAAGCAAGTTTCTTGGCTCCTTGCAGGAATCAAACTGTCACACCTCATCATACTCTCTGCTTCTGTTCTCTCCTTGTCTGCCTTCTCCTAGCTCCCCTCTGTGCCTCCCCTCACTAGCTGTGCTTGGTGTAACCTAGAAATGGATCAGAAACATTCCCAACAGGCCATGCTTTCCCTCTCCCTCTGCTTAGGAAGGTGGATCTGCCTGCTGAGCAGCCCAGCACTGTGCCACCTTCTCCTTGTCTGCACAGGCATGCCACCTGTGTCACCCTGGCAGGGGCTGTCCTGGCCTTTGTGGCATCCCATGGGATACAGAAGCCATGCCCCTGGAGAGGGATCACACAAGGAAAGGAGAAGCTACAGCTTCCTAAGGCTGAGAGCAGCTCAGGGGCAGTGTGAAGTACAAACTCAAGGTGACTTCTGCAGGGTATCTGTTATTCCCTCACTCCCAGCTCATCCTTCCTCCAGAAGCCCCATCCCTGCAGGCAGGGGAATGAGATCCCCACCTTCTTGAGCCCAAGCTCAAGAATAGGACCAACAGGCACAGACTAGAAGCCAGGAGCTTGCAGCTGAGCAGCAGGAGAAACTTGTTTGGGGTGAGGGTGCAGAGCCCTGGCCCAGGCTGCCCAGAGAGCTTGGGGAGTCTCCTGGTGTGCAGAGATTGCCAAGGCCTCTGGAGGTGATGCTGGCCAAGCTGCTGGGGCTGAGTTGGACTGGCTGATCCCCACAGGTCCCTTCCAAGCTTCAGCAGTGTGGGATTCAGGTGCTCCTGAGGCATGAGGTGACTGGAGAAGGATGCAATCACCATGGGTACCTCTAAGAAGAAAAGCTGCGAGATGGGCAAGATCAATGTTTGCTTGTATATGGTTAAAACCCTACTTAAAATGCCTCTGTTTTCAGCAGCTCTCCTCCTAATCCCCCTGGTGCTGTTACTGTGAAGGGAGATGAATAATTCATGGCTGGAGAATGCCTCCCTGGGCCTAATCACCACTTTAATTGGAGGTTTAGATCAGAGGCAGCTAATAGCTGCTCCAGCGGGGACTCCGTGTCTTGTTGACAGTGAGCTCCTCCAGTGCCTTATCGTTGGCCTCTTCCAATCCTCCCAGGACACAGGCACACACAACAGCATCCAGCTCCCCTGAGAGCCAAGGACACAGAGCTCAGGGCCAATTAAATTTATCTGGGAAGAGCTGACAACTTGCTGCTTTTTGAGAACCTGGGGAAGGAATAATGAGTGTCACTTGTGTGGTGCCTTCAGCTGACACCATGGGCATGCTGCCAGCAGGGCTTAACAGGCAGAGATGGAGAGAGAGAAGGGAAGGAGCAGGGATTGCTCCTCAGTTTCCCCTTGGGATGATGGCTGGGGACAACAGGGAGCCAGTGCTGAATGTTGACCCCGTTCTGATCCCAGCCAGGAGCTCTGGTGCTGATCCTTTGGGATCAGGCTCAGCCTTCTGCTGACCTGTTGGAGTCATCCCAGCATGTGTCTAGACAGGGTGGATGGGCTTGAGAAGCTCGAGCTGTTGCCTTTAGCATGAATTTGATTAATGCTGTCAGGTTTCTGCAGCTTGAATCAATGTGGGGAGCATTTTCTCAGCCTTTACAGATGCTGATTGCCAAGTTGGACATTTTTTCCTAAAGACCAGAAAAGCCTTTTCCAGGCCAAATCTCAGCAAACAGCTCCCCACCAGGGACTCATTTCACAGGTGGCTTTTGCTTGAGCCAAGGAGGCAATAAATTGGTGGAGCTGTGCTCTGGACCACTGCAGGGCTTGCCTTCTCTGTGCCTTCAGCTTTGTTTGACAGCACTCTGCTGCTCTTTGGTGTTTCAGTCTTAAAGGCTGGGACTAGAATTGAGCTCTAACCTGCTGCCCCTGCTGTTAGGTTTCCATGTGGAGGTCAAATAGCTCGCTCAGAGGGGAAGAAACATCTTCCAGGGAGGCATCCATCTGATGGAAAGCTTCCAGAGATGGATCTGTGGCAGTTGCTTGCAGTGCTTATTGCTCCCTCAGTGAGCTTTGCAGTGTCTGTTTAACTGGGACACTTCTGGTGACTTCTCCTGGCCCATGCATCTCCCTCCTTCCCCTGCTGCAATTCCCTGGCTCCTGGGCAGGAGAGGAGAGCATCCCAAGTGATGCTTGTGATGAGAGAAGGACCTGCCTTGGCTGACCTGACTGCCAAAGGCAATCTCAGGCTGAGCAGCAGACACAGATGACAGAACTGCCACGCTGCTTTCTGTTTATTTCCTGCCAGATTTGCTAATTGTTTGGGTAGTTTTGCTGCAATAACATCTCACTCCCTCCTAGCCCATCTGCTCTGAGCTGATCCTGCAGGGATGCCATCAATCTGGGCACAGCAATTGCCATGGCAACTGACCAATGTGGCAACCAGAATCATGATGTCACAGGCATCACATCTCCAGGGCTTGAACAGGAGGAGGAGAGCAAGGGGAGGGGAAATGCCACTTGAACCCACAAGGCTGAAATACAACAAGGGGCTGGATGAAGAGCAGTGAGCTCCAGGTGCTGCTCACCCTGCTCTGCTGTCCAAGGCTGAGCTGATCCTAGCCGAGCTAGAAAGCATCACCAACTGGAAGCTTTCCAGGGGAAACACTGATCTTCTCTTTCAAATGAAGAAGTACACCTACAGATTGAAGCTCAGAGCTGCCCTGTCCTCCTGAGCCCCAGCTTGCTCTGTGCTGATGTCCCTGTGCCCACTGACAGGGCTGACAGTCATCATCTGATGCCATCGAGACGCAGAGGGAACCCTGCTGAGCCAGCAGATGCCACCACTCCTGCTTGCTCCTGGAGCTCCCCATCCAACAGAGGTCACAGGGAACAAAGCTGTGCTTTCAGATGCTCACCAAGAAGCACTTGCACTCAGGCAAGGGCTGGGAGTGCTGCAGGTTGGGTCACAGAACCCTCTGGGAGCTTACTAGCAGTTGTTCCTGACACTGTGTCAGATTCCTCTGCTTTGACAATGGAAACCTGGGGAAGAAAGGTGTGGCTTTGATCTCTGCTTTGTCTCCTGTGATGTTTTATAGCCAGGGTGCTGATGTCTCAGGTTTGTGAGCTAATCCCTGGCACTTGTCACACTGGGAAGCCTTTGGCCTCTCTGGAGAAGCAGCGAGCCTCTGTGGTAATCACCTTCACCTCTTCATGGAGGTTTCGTGGCTTCTTTTCAAGACAGCTCCATCCCTGAGCTGCAAAGCTATGCTGATGCCTTCCAAGAATGGCCCAGAGAGAGACTGTTGAGGGCTGGAAACATATTTGTTCTCCTCAGCCTCTCCAGCACTGCCTGCTCAGTGTTGCGCTGACATTTGCAGGCAGACACACGACGTGATCCAAGCCTTCCTGAAGGGTAACCCCCTGCTAGGAGCTTCTACAGTGCCAGCACACTCTGCAGATGCCATTGACAGAGGAGCAGCTGCTCTTTTGCATCCTTGATTGGCTTCTTTCCCCCTGTTTGAGGCTGCTTGTTGTCCTTCCTAGGTGCTGTGGGCACTCCGCTGCCCGGGGTGTGCGTGCGCATCGCTACCAAGACCTTGCGGAGTGGGCAGCCTTCCTACACCATCCATGCTCAGGGGGATGAACACAGCACACAGGTAGTGCTCAGCCATGCTTCGTGGGCTCTGATGGGAAGTTCTCTCCTCCCCAGCCCTTGGAAGCCCCAAGGACTGAGGCTTGCACTGCTGTTACTCTCAGCAAGTGAGTGGTGCAGTTTGCAGAGAGAGAGCAGAAAAGAGAGCAGAGCTTCTCTTTCTTGTGTTGTTTGGTGGGATCAGGTCAATCCCATGGTGGAAGGGCCTTCAAGGATTACAGAATGCCATCATTCTGTGACTCTGGGATGTTTTTTTAAGGGTTCCTCTAGCTGTGGGACTTTATGGAGCAAGTGATGTCCTTGCTGCATCTGAGAGAGCCTGGAGTGGAAGGTGAAGGCTGTGCTGGAAGGGCTGTGGTCTCACAGGGACAAGGGGCAATGGGTTTAAGTTGGAGAGAAGTAGATTTAGACTGGACATTAGAAAGAAGTTGCTCCCCACGAGGGTGGTGGAACACTGGCCCAGGTTGCCCAGGGAGGTGGTTGAGTTCCCATCCCTGGAGGCATTCCAGGTGAGGCTTGCCAGGGCTCTGGGCAAGCTGCTCTAGTTGGGGATGTCCCTGGCCACTGCAGGGGGGTTGCACTAGATGAGCTCCAGAGCTCCCTTCCAACCCAAACCATGCTAGGATAAAGTGATGTTGGATCTGCTGCCCTCTGTGTCCCTGCTCTTTGGTGGCTGAGGAGCAGGCAGAGCAGACCTGGAGCAGCCATGGGAAGCTGTGTCTTGGGTTTTTTTCCTCTCTCCACTGGATGAGTGTTAACCTTTCCTGGGTTTGTCCCTTCACCCTGGAGTTAGATCTTGGCCTTTTTTTCCCCGCTCCTGTAGAGCTAAGACATAAAATATCATGTGTCCAGCTTAGTAATGATCCTATAATGCTTGGTTTTACCCCAAGGGATCTCCAGGCACTTTACAAATGAGCTCTTGGACACAAGAATCCCCACAGTGCAGCTACTTCCAGGATGAAATGTGGCTGTTGTTCTTCTGAATTATGAGAAGGGGGGGAAAAAAGTACATAGTGAGGTGGTTTTTTTTCTGCTCATTACTCCTTCCCCTTCCTTCTGGTTGTGTTAAGAAGGGAGCCCAGATGGCCTGTGTGTCTGGTGCTGGAAGCCTCACCACCCCCCAGGGCTTCAGAGAGCTAAGACTCCTCTAACTCTTCTCTTTCCTCTGCCTCCAGGCTGCTTGAGTTTCTATTTGGGGCACAAGAAGTGGCCTCTCATCCCAGCCATTCCTCTCACACCCCCTCCAGGCCCCAGCCTGGGTGGCTGAGGTCCATCCAGACATCTCCTGGTGCTGCCAGGAGGTGCCAGCAGGGCTGATGTTGGCCTCCTGCCCCTTTGCTGATGACTGGCTTTCCATCAGGCTCTCCCTTGGGCCTTTGCTGAATGTTCTGGTGAATTCTCAAGCCATCAGCTGGGGAGCTGTTGGCTGATGAGTTGGTTCCTCTCTGGAAGGCTAGTCCCATCTCACCCCCCCTTGTCCCTGCTCCCTGGGAGTTTCTTGAGGCTGAAGGGAGAGAAAGCTTCCCCACCTACCTTTGGCCACCCTGGGCTGAGTGGGAAGCTCCAGGACATCCCCAACAGAGCAGAGCTGGCTTCCTGTGGCCCTGGCACTGTCAGAAGGGGAGGGAAAGCAGTGCCTGCTCTCAGAGTGTCTTGGCACAGGCAGAGCTGTGGAGATGCCAGGAGGTATGGAGTGTGTCTTTCCATCTCCTGGTGGGCAGGTGGCAGCCCTGGTGACACACCTCTTGTCCCAGTGCTGCTGTCATCTCACTGCTTCCCACCTGAGGTCCCAGGCAGGAAGCCTCACCTGCTGCCTGCTCCTGGCCTGAGTGAGATGCTGCTGCTGGCACCTGGTGCACACCATGCTTGGTTAGGCATTGCTGTCAGAAGAGAGGATGTCAGTGCAATTGGTTCAGAACCAGGAGGATCTGACAGGCTGAGTGCTCCTCATGCTCCAGCAGTCACAGAAGGGCCTGGCTTTGTTTAAGCTCAGCTCCTCCATGGCAGAGGGGATGGCCCTGGGATGAGAATCATAGAATCAGAGCCTGGTTTGGGTGGGGAAAGAACCTTAAATGTCACCTAGTCCAAGCTTCCTGCAGTCAGCAGGGACATTTCCAACTAGAGCAGGATGCTCCCAGCCCCAAACAACCTCACCTGGAATGGCTCCAGGGATGGGACATCTCCCACCTCTCTGGGCAAGCTGGGCCAGGCTCTCACCACCCTCAGCATCAAACATTTCTTCCTCCTACCTGCTCTAGATCTCTCTCTTTTAGTTTGAAACCATCCCCCCTTGTCCTGTCCCAACAGGATTTGCTCTAAAGTCTCTCTCCATCTCTCTTCTAGACCCTTTAAGCACTGAGAGGCTGCAGTAAGCTCTCCCTGGAGCCTTCTCTTCTCCAGGCTGACCAACCCCAACTCTCTGAGCCTCTGCTCCCAGCAGAGAGCTTTCATCCTGGGATCATTGCTGTGGCCTCCTCTTTCCCTGCTCCAGCAGCTCCATGTGTCTGCTGTGCTGAGGCCTGCAGAGCTATCCCAGTGGAAGGACAGTGCTGGTGGCAAGAGGCACAGAGCCCTGCTCTGCCCAGGTTTGATAGGAGCATCCCTAGCCCCATCCCTGCTCCAGGCATTTCTCTTGGACTTGGTGTTGATGCCATGAGAAATCACCAAAGGTCTGAGAGTGGATTGCTGGGAATGAGCAGCTCCCAGCTCCAGCTGCCCTTTGCTCTGCTTCTGCTGGGACATTTCAGGGCAGGAAGCTCTCTCCAGTGAGATGCACAGATGATGGGGAAAGGGCTGAGCTGGAGCTGCTCCTGGCCATGCCTGGCAGCAAGGGGAACACAAATCTTCCCCAAACCTGCTTGGGATGTTGAGCATCCTGGTAGGAGTTGGGTTCCTGTGAGCAGGTGATCTTGGTGCCTCCCTGCCTGGCAGCAGAGACACAGCCTCAGCCTCTGCCAAGCTCAGCATTCCAGAGCCTCCCAGGGTCAGCACCTTCCCTGCTCCTGTGGGGCTGAGCTGCTCCCTCTCCCTAGCAGAAGCTAACAGGCTTCCCCTGAGCTGTTTGCTGCCTGCTAGCAGTGTCTCTCCTGTTGGATGCCAGCGTGTCAATGCAGTTCCCTTTCCCATCATCACTCTCTGGACATGTTTAGGAGGTGGGAAAGAGGAGCTGGGTGACAGGGGAAGGAGTGTGGGTGGTGGGAGCAGGCTGGTGGGGAGTGTTTCTGCTCTGCCAGCTGCTAAGTGCCTGAGCATGCAGCAAGGGACTGCTGTAATTTGCAAAGCTGGGTGCTGGCAGGCCCTGAAGATCAATAATCTACTTAGCTGGAAGTTTGCTGGAGTTCTCTTTCCTTGAGGAGAGTGCTGGATTCCTTTCACACACGTGCTGCAGCTCTCAGGAGCCTGCTGGATTCAGTCTGTTCAGCTTCTCTAGCTAATTGTTGCTGCTCCTCAGGGCTGTGAGCTGACACAAAGTCACCTGTGCTCAGGCTGGGGACAGCCCCTGGCACTGCTTTCCCCCTGCCCAGCCTTGGCTTTACATTTGCCTTTGGCTGATAGGCAGGAGGATGAAGCATGGAATCATTTAGGTTGGAAAAGGCCTCTAGGATGATGGAGTGCAAGCATTCCCCAGCACTGCCAGGGCACCACTAAGCCTTGGCACTCTGCACATCTCCATGGCTTCTCAACCCCTCCAGGGATGGTGACTCCAGCACTGCCCTGGGCAGCCTGGGCCAGGCCTGGACAACCCTTTTGGGGAAGGAATTATTCCTAATATCCAACCTAAACCTCCCCTGGTGCAACTTGAGGCTGTTTCCTCTTGTTACTTGTGAGAAGAGACCAACCTCCATCTCTCTCCAAGCTCCTTGCAGGGAGTTAGAGAGTGAGAAGCTCTCCCCTGAGCCTCCTCTTCTCCAGCCTAACCAAGCCCAGTTCCTCAGCTGCTCCTCAGCACACTTGTTCTCTAGACCCTTCCCCAGCTTCCTTGCCCTTCTCTGGCCACACTCCAGCACCTGACCACACAGGCAGGCTCAATCCTCCTTACCCATTTACCTCAGAGAGTTTTTCTCCTGCTCTTTTTCCCTGCTCACTTTTTGGCATGCCAGGGATGTCTCCTTTCCCTCTCCTCTGCCCAGGCCTGGCTCTGGTGCCCAGGAAAGGGTTACAGCTCTCCAGCTCCCAACCTTGTGCCTGGCTTTGTTCAGCACGATGCATATTTCATAGCTCAGCTTCCCAGCTGGCAGAAGCCTGGAAACCCTGCAAGCTGTTGGCTATTGTCTCTCTCCTCCTTCATTTGTTGGTTGGTTGGTAAGGGAGGGTTTTTTTGGGGGGGTGGGCTGGTCATTTTTGTTGGGATTTTGGGCTTCTTTCCTCCCTCTCTTCTCCAAATTGCTGCCTGGTAGGAAAGCCAAATCCTCCCAGGCTCCTGACAGTGATCTCCCAGCTGTGTCTGAGGCAGTGCTCAGCACCAGGGGCTTTTGTGGCCACTCATTTCCTTGGGCTGAAGAAGCTGGCTTGCAGGAGGTTGGCAGCCCTGGAGCTTTGCTCCCCTCCTCCTCCCCTCCAAGGTTGTCATTATCTCCTTGCTTATCCATATGCAAGCTGTCGTCCTGGACAGGGAAGCAGAAGCAGCTTGGCTGTAGCCAGCCCTCCTGAAAGCCACCAGCATCCTCTCTGCCATCTGCTAGCAGCTCCTGGCTGGGGCCAGAAGTCTTTTTGTTAGGGCTTGGCTGGTGATGCCCATGTGGAAGGGATCAGGAATGGCTCCAGCTCACTCCCACTCAGCCTACATCTCCAGAGAAGCAGTGGGGAGCTGCCAGAGTTCTCTGGGAAGGTCTGGGCACCTCCAGGGTGCTGTGCACTTAGTGCTAGGCAGCTCTCTGGCTCAGGTCCCATGTGGAGGTAATGGTGGAGGTGCAGCTCTTGGGTGATGTCTCCTCATCTCATCTCATCCGTGCAGGAATTCTGAGCCAGCTGGGCTGAGCATTCCTAGCTCTTTCCTGAGGGTAGAGACAGGCAGGTGCCAGCTGTGAAGGGACAGGTACAGGCACACTGGTGACCACCTGGCCCAAAGAGTCCTGTCTCTGGTTTGTTCCTTTCCTCTCCTGATCAGACTTCAGCCTCAAGCAGTTTGTTCTTTGTCCTCAGTGCTCTTTACACTTCCAGAAGGTCTCTCCTCCCACTGGTACCTTGTTTTCCCTGCCTCATCCCATCCTCCTGCAGGCCTCCCAAGGATACCTCTCCCATCCCAGTGCTGTCAGTTCAGGGCCTGCTGTGTGCTGCTGAAGCCTTCATCAGGACAAGAAGTCACTCATGCAGGGTCCAGCTGTTCCTTGGGGCTTAGGGTGAGCTTCATGGATCACCTCCTCACTCAGCTCAGGCAGGAATTGCACTCTCATTTGGGTTCCTCCTTTCTGCTTCTCATTTTCCCAGAGCTGTGTTGGATTTCCTCCTGGTAGTAAAAATGGAGGCACAGGCTATGTTAGCATCGTGTGCTCTTGGTTCTCAGCTGAAAGCTTTGAGCCCAGAAGGCTGTTTCCTTGCACATTCCAACTGAAGCCTCATTCCATCAGGTTGTAGGTTGCTAGGCTAAGGAGCCAGTGGCAGTGATGCTGGGTGCTTAGTGTCCCCTCTGCTAGGCTAAGGAGCCAGTGGCAGTGATGCTGGGTGCTTAGTGTCCC
>VWZO01022185.1:199231-223291 GCA_013396975.1 Bucco capensis | reverse complement strand
GTGCAGAGATTGCCAAGGCCTCTGGAGGTGATGCTGGGCAAGCTGCTGGGGCTGAGTTGGGCTGGATGATCCCTTCCCTACCTTTCCCTGCAAAGCACTTTAGGTGCCCACATTCCCCCAGGCAATGCAGTGTTTGTGCTTCTCTAGTGCCTCCTCCCTTATTGAGCTAATCAGGAAGCCATGTGTGTGCATTGATGAGATCCTGTGCCCTGGCAGGCATGGCTGGGACCTTCCTGTGACTCTCCAGTTTCCATAACAGCAGGAGATTTGTTTGGTTGCCATAGAAAACCTGCCCCATGCAAGCTGGCAAGGTGCTGAGTTGTCCCCACAGCCCTTGGCTTCCAGTGAGGCCAAGAGGAGCTGTGTGTCCCTGGGAACAAAGCAGATGGTGTTCCCTGCTACCTCCTCAGGAAGGGAACAAACCTGTTAGAGTGACAGTTGTGGAAAGCAGAGCTCTCTCCTGTCTGTCAGCAGAGCAGCCATGGGAGGCCACAGAGATGATCCCAGGGCTGGAAGCTCTCTGCTGGGAACAGAGGCTCAGAGAGGTGGGATTGATCAGCCTGGAGAAGAGAAAGCTCCAGGGAGAGCTTGCTGCAGCCTTGCAGTGCTTAAAGGGTCTAGAAGAGAGATCTTTTAGCAGGAGCTGTTGGGACAGGCCAAGGGGTTGATGAGTTTAAACTAAAAGAGGAGAGATTTAGATTAGATAAAAGGAAGAAATGTTTGATGCTGAGGATGCTGAGAGCCTGGCCCAGCTTGCCCAGAGAGGTGGGAGATGTCTCATTCATCCCTGGAGCCATCCCAGGTGAGGTTGTGTGGGGCTGGGAGCATCCTGCTGTAGCTGGAGATGTCCCTGCTGCCTGCAGGAAGCTTAGACTAGGTGACATTTAAGGTCCTTTCCCACCCAAACCATTCTGTAGTGATTCTGTGATCCCTTTTCCAGGAGTTTCCTCTCTCCTTTCTCCTCTCCCAGCTGTCAGCCTGCCCAGACTCTGGCTCCAGCTCTTGTTTTCCTCTAGCACAGCTGTGTCTTTGCAGTGCTTTTGGCTCTCAGAGGCACTGAGCTGAGCCTTTCCACCTAAGCAAAGAGCTCCTGCAGGTGGGCAAGGCTGCAGCCCAGCTTGGTTATTAACACTGGGGACACATGCCCTGGCACCCTGCATGTCCCCCAGCCTGCTCCACAAGTCCCTTCCAACCCCCACCGTGCTGGGATTTAGGGATTCAGGGATTCTGTGGCTGCTCCCTGGGCTTCAGTGTGTGTGTGTGCTTGTCCTAGGTGCCAGCAGGCCAGGAGGGACAAGAAGGGGAGCTGCTGGTGAAGGGACCCTGTGTCTTCCGTGAGTACTGGAACAGACCCAAAGAGACAGCAGATGCCTTCACCCCGGATGGCTGGTTCAAAACAGGTACCAGGAGAGCTTCCCTGCACAGAGGCTGGGGGGAAGGCAGCTCTGCTGTCATNCAGAATCACCTCTCTGGCTCTGCTGGCCACGCTTCTCTTGCTGCAGCCCAGGATGCCATTGTGCTTCTGGGCTGCCAGCGTGCACTGTTTGCTCATGGCCAGCTTCTCAGCCACCAGCACCCCAAGGCCTTTTCTGCAGGGCTGCTCTCCATCATCTCATCCCCAGCATTCCCCAGCTTTGGAGATGAGGAGGTCACAGCCTGGCTGGGGACAGGCTTCCAAAGGCCAGCCCATCCAACAAATGGGATGTGCTTGCGGATGGACTGGTGCTTCATGGTTTTGGAGGGGGGGAGCTTAAACTTTGCAGCCAGGTGGGATTTAGCTTGACTGTCCCTAAGCTCTGAGGTTGCCTCCTCTCTCACCATCAGGGCAGTTTGCTCGCCAAGTGTTTCCAGACAAGGTGTGCAAGTTCTTCCCAAAGAAGAGACCAAAGCTCATTTTGTTTTGACATGACATGTTGTGCAGATGCAAAGGAAAATGTTTCTTTGCTGGGAGGATGCCAGAGCCCTGGCCCAGGCTGCCCAGAGAGCTTGGGGAGTCTCCTTGTGTGGAGAGATTCCCAAAGCCCCTGGAGGTGATGCTGGACAAGCTGCTGGAGCAGGATGATCCCCAGAGGTCCCTTCCAACCCCTTCCACTCTGTAATTCCCTTAGCAGTGCCATCAAGCCAGCAGCCAGGCTTGCTTTCTGATCCCTTCTGTGTAATCTGATTTATTTATGGCTCTGGAAGAAGCTGTGATTGATGATTATTGTTACCCTGAGCTGCCAGCAGTGTCACCACAGGTCCCCATCCCATGGCAGCTACCTTGGGCTGGGCCTGGAGCCTCCCTAGGCAATGCTGGGGGGGGGGGTGTGTGTGTGTGAGTGAGGAGGGGGCAATCAGCTCTTTATTTCCCTCCTGATGAATCTCTCAGCTGCAGAGGACTAGGCTGCATTAATTATGGCAAAGAGATGTCTTTAGGAGCAAATGATTTCAGAGCTTCAGTTTAATTTCATTGTAATGCACTGCAAACAGGAAGGGAGTCTGGGTGTTTAATTGGCTCTCGGGGGTGAGGCCCAGAAGATGGCAATGCCTTTGTCACAGGCCATTAGTGATCCAGACTGCATAATGAGGGAGCACAATCAGCTCCCAGCTGCCAGGCTCCTACGGGGAGGGAATGATATTAAAGAGAAATCAGGAGAAATTCAGCTTAACCCTTTCCCCAGCTCAGGGCGAGGAGATAAAGGAAGGAGTTGGTTAACTGCTTGAAGCCTGGCTCCCCTGACATCTTCCCAGCATGTCCTCCTGGAATGGGGAGGCTGCACCTTCAATCTTCTTGCTCCCACAAGGACACTGAGGTGCTGGAGTGTGTCCAGAGAAGGGCAAGGAAGCTGGGGAAGGGTCTAGAGCACAAGTGTGCTGAGGAGCAGCTGAGGGCACTGGGCTTGCTTAGGCTGGAGAAGAGGAGGCTCAGGGGAGACCTTCTCACTCTCTAACTCCCTGCAAGGAGCTTGGAGCCAGCTGGGGGTTGCTCTCTCCCATTTGAAAGCTTTCTGTAGCTGCAGCTCATTTCTTGCCCCAGACCACTTCTCTTCTTCCTGTCAGTTGAGTTCTCCTTGGGCTTGCTTTATTCAGACAGCACAGGAAGCAAAGAGCAAGCCAACCCTTCCATGGCAGCTGTCATTTTCCTTCCTGATTGACAGCTCCTTGATTAAAATCCCCTTTTCTCCCCCTCCCCAAAACTCTCTTTCCCAAGGAAACAACCTCCCCTTGAGCATCAGGGCTGGTCCTTCCCTCCAGGAGAGGAGACAAAAGGAGAGCTGTGCCCAGCAGCTTCTCTCCACAGCATGCTCCCTGCTTGCTTTGCAGGGAGAGCTCAGCAAGAGCAGGCACTGAGTGCAACAACTCCCTGTTCTCCCTGTGGGATGGAGGGGAGGCAAACACCATGTGTGTGTGTGTGGAAAAGCCAAACAGGCCTGGCTGGAAAAGGAATGAGTGAAGCAGTATGTGGAATGAAAAAGCAGAGCCAAAGGCTTGATGCTGCTGAGGTGAAGATCATGGCTCTCTGGAGAAGCTCCTGAGCTGCTGGTGTGGCTCCCATCCTCTGGATTTGCCTCTCTCCTGCCCTTTTCCCATCTGAGTGCATTGGATTGTTTGGATTGGATCAAGGCTGTTGACAGAGCTGCTTAGATCCAAGGCCCCTCCAGCCCTTTGCAGGGAGACTGCTGGGGATCCACCTGCTGTCCTCCATCCAAGCAGCACCAAACCCTTGGAGACAAGGGACAAAGCCCAAGGAAAAATGCCTCCAGCAAGCCTGTCTCCTGCCACTGAGATACTTCCCCAGCTGTGCCCTGCCCTGGGAGACCAGAAGCAGTCTTTGAGCAGGAGAGATGGGGCAAAAAAACAGGGAAGGAAAGGAATTTTTTATGATGAGAGTGATGGTAAGCCAAGGAGTCATAGACTTGTGGAATGGTTTGGGTTAGAAAGGACCTTTCAAGGTCATCTAGTCCAAGCTCAGGCAGCAGGGACATCTCCAACTAGAGCAGGTTGCTCCCAGCCCCTACCAACCTGAGCTGGAATGGTTCCACTGCTCCCTGCTCTGATCCCAGCCTCCTGAGGCTCAGGTCACTCAGGCTCTGGCACTGGCAGCTTGTGCTCTCTCCCTCTGTTTGCTGTCAGGCAGCAGATGGCTCTGGAGGTGTGAGGAAGGGGACAGAGGGTTCAGGATGGGGATGGAGATGCAGGCCATGGTGCCTCTGCCTTTCCCTGCCAGGCAGGATCCCTTCTCCAGAGGAATCTGGCAGTGCAGAGAGGGGAGGGAAGGGCCAGCTTTCCCTTCCCATTTGCCCACACATGCAGAGAAGGAGAAGCTGGTGTATTTGGGAGAGATTTCTTTCCAGGTTCAGGCTGAGAGAGGAACTAGCAGCAGGTTGGAAAGCAAGGCATAAATCCTGCCACAAAGCCATGGATCCCAGCTCCAGGGAATCAGGGTGTATTGATTGCTGTGCTGTTATCTGTCAGAATAAAACTCCCTTAATGCATGCAGCAGGATGGGGAAGAGAGAGAGAGCTTTGGTGGTGGTGGAATCTGACTGGAGAATCAATGGGCTCTGATTAATATCTCGTTAAGAAAGTCAGAGTTATTTAACTGGTTTGATGCACAGCTCAGAAGGATGACTCACAACTGCTCAGCTTTGTGTCTGAAAAGCCAACCTTGCAGCTGCTTTATCCTGCTCTCTCGCTGCTAGATCCTTTCAGGCAGCTCCTAGGAACAAGAAGAACTCCTTGGGGCCCAAAAGACTTCCCAGATACTCTTGGGAAAGGCTTTAGAAGGAGAACAAGGTGGGTCTGCTGTCTCTTTGTATTCCTCCTGGATGTTGTGCAGTGGAAGACAAAGAAACAAACCCAACCTGAGGAGTTGCTCTGGACTAAGACAAGTGAGGAGCAGCCAGAAATCCAGGAGGAAACATCCTTCCTCCTCTCAGGCTGGGTGTACCAAGGGAAGGGGCAGGAGAAGCAGGGAGTGACACACACACCCCATTCCTCCCTGGAGACAGGCAGGTGTTTCCTTGCCAGAGAGTGCCACCTGAAACAGAAAGACAACTTGAGCCTGCTCAAGGCAGAGTATAAATAGAAATGCCTCTCATTAGCATCCTAATCTGCAGGTTCTCTGTTTGTTTGCTGTGCCTCTGCCAGGCACAAATCCAGTTAGTGCAAATTCCCTTTTGAAAAGGAATGATTCCTTAATTATAGAGTGGTGCAGATGATGTGGTTTGGCTGCCTTGGGGAGCCCAAGGAGGAAGCACTGGCTCCCTCCAAGCCTGGGCTGAAGGAGCTGCTTGTTTGCCTCTGGCACAGCTCTTCCCTTCCCCTACCTCAGGAGTTGTTCCTTTCTCCTAGAGGGAAACACCATCCCCAGGTCTGTCCAGGCAGATCCAGCAGGAGAATTCCCAGAGGGGAAGTGGAGGATTGAGCTCAGGATGTGGTGAAGAAATGGCCTGAGCAGTCCTTTTGGGATGGGACTTGGCTCCTTGGAGACCTTCTCACTCTCTAACTCCCTGCAAGGAGCTTGGAGAGAGAAGGAAGTTGATCTCTTCTGCCAAGGAACAAGAGGAAACAGCCTCAAGTTGTGCCAGGAGAGGTTTAGGTTGGATATGAGGAACAATTCCTTCCTGGAAAGGGTTGTCCAGGCCTGGCCCAGGCTGCCCAGGGCAGTGCTGGAGTCACCATCCCTGCAGGGGTGGAACAGCCATGGGGAAAGGGGAAAAGGAAAGGAAAAAGGGAAGGAAAAGGGAAGGAAGAAGGGAAGGAAAAAGGGAAGGAAAAAGGGAAGGAAGAAGGGAAGGAAGAAGGGAAGGAAAAAGGAAAGGAAGAAGGGAAGGAAAAAGGAAGGGAAGAAGGGAAGGAGAAGGGAAAGGAAGAAGGGAAGGAAAAAGGAAAAGAAAAAGGAAAGGGAAGGGGAAAGGGAAGGAGAACCCAAAGAACTGCCGAGCCTGCTGCCAGGCTGCATTGCTGCCATGCACTGGGGCAGAGTGCTTGTATTGCACAGGCTGAGCCTGGCAGAAAGGGCAAACCCTGCTGAGAGGAAAGGATGGCAAGCACTGCTTCCTTGCCCTTCTGTGGCCACTCTCCATGTCCTTGTGGCAGTGAGGAGTCCAGCACTGGAGGTGCTGCTGGCTCTGCTGGGCCAGGCTGGCTCACTGGGCACCCAGGCAGCTCCTGAGCAAGGCAAGAGGAGCCCTGGCAGTTGCTGGGGAAGGGAGAAGCTTTCCTCCTGAATAACTGCTGCATTTGCCATATGCAGCTGGGCTTTTTGGAAGAACTTTGAAGCTCTTCCCCCTCAGGAGCCTTTGATGCTTTATTAATGATCATGGTGCACAGCAAGCAATGGGAGCAGAGCCCTGCTGGGGACAGGAGGAGGAGGATGGAGCTGGCTTAGGAGAGCAGCCTGGCTCAGAGAAGCTCAGCTGAAGTGCTGCTGGGATGGGGAGGGAGTGGGAAGAGGTGAGAGCAGCCACAGCCATTCCTCACTTCCATGCCATACATCAAGGTGGAGTTGCTTCTGTCATTTAGCATGTCATTACATGCATCTACACACATAGATCATTGTCACCAAGGCTGTGTCAAGCCCTGGCAGGATGACTCTCAGCCAGCCCAGAGAGGATCTGGATCAGTCACCTCAGCATCTTGCTGAGCATCCCTCAGGCACAGCAGGGCTAGGGCAGGGATTGTCCTGCTGGCCTGGCCACTGAGGAGGTCACAGCTCCAGTGCTGGGCTCAGCTTTGGGCTCCTCACTGCCACAAGGACATGGAGGTGCTGGAGTGTGGCCAGAGAAGGGCAAGGAAGCTGGGGAAGGGTCTAGAGCACAAGTGTGCTGAGGAGCAGCTGAGGGCTCATGTTCATTGTCACCCTGGACAGAAGTGAAGGAAGAGTTGTGGCAGTGAAAAGAGCCTAGAGCTTCAAAGATACTTCCAAGATCCCAAAGGCTGGCACTCCACTAGCACCTCAGCTCTCCTGGCCCTGAGGAAGCTGTCCATGGGCACAGCACGTGGGCTGAGGTTGCTGAGCAAGGCTGGAGCTCTGCCAATCCATCCCTGTGGTCCAGGCTGGAGCAGGATCTCCTGTTCCTTGCACAGGACCCCAGTGCAATCCTGTATCTAGCTCGGGGCACCTCAGCATTCAGCTTGGACACTGCTTTGCACCATGCTCCAGGGAGGACTTTCCCCTTTTCTGCTCCAGCATGGGCTGCCTGCTCTGAGGGGGAGAGTGTTCCCTCTGCAAGTTTGGGGATGATCCCAAGCTTGGAGCAGTGGCTGGCACACCAGGAGCTGTGCTGCCATCCAGAGTGACCTGGACAGGCTAGAGACATGGGCAGGGAGAGACTGAATGCCATTGAACAAGGGGAAGTGTAAAGTACTGCATGTGGGAAAGAACAAGCCCATGGATCAGTCCAGACTGGGAACTGATGTGTTGGAGAAGAGCCCTGGGGAAAAAGCTCTAGGAGTGCTGGTGGCTAGGAGGATGCCCATGAGGCAGCAATGTGCCCTTGTGGCCAAGAGGCCAATGGCATCCTAGGATGCATGAAGAGGAGCGTGGCCAGCAGAGCCAGAGAGGTTCTTCTCCCCTCTCCTGTGCCCTGGGGAGGCCTCCCCTGGAATGCTGTGTCCAGTTGTGGGCCCCTCAGCTCCAGAAGGATAGGGAGCTGCTGGAGAGAGTCCAGCCCAGGGCCAGCAAGATCCTGAAAGGAGTGGAGCATGTGCCCTAGGAGGACAGGCTGAGAGAGCTGGGTCTCTGCAGCCTGGACAAGAGGAGACTGAGAGGAGACCTCAGCAATGCTTAGAAATATGGGAAGGGTGAGTGTGAGGAGGAGAGAGCCAGGCTCTGCTCCATGGCATCCAATGGTAGGACAAGAGGGAATGGGAGCAAGTTGGAGCACAGGAGGTTTAGTATTAAGCTGAGGAAGAACTTGTTTGCAGTTCAGGTGCCAGAGCACTGGCCCAGGCTGCCCAGGAGCCTGTGGAGTCTCCTTGTCTGGAGCCATTGCAGAGCTGCCTGGACACATTGCTGTGTGAGCTGCTCTAGGTGCTCCTGCTCTGGCAGGGGGGTTGCACTAGATGATCTCTCTAGGGCCCTGCCAACCCCTGACATCCTGTGATGCTGTGAGCTAAGAGGAGCAGCTCCATGTGTTAGGTGCCCTCCCTCTGGCAGCTCTCCAGCCATAAATTCCCTCAGTCCATCCCAGCAGAGTGTATCCATCTTGGTTAATAGACTGGAAAGCCTCCTGCGTAGCAGCAGGTCGTGAGGAGTGTGCAGCTGATGGATTGCCCCTGGCTGATGGAGAATGGAACAGGGATGATTGATTCCAGCTAATAAACTGGAGTGAGGGGTGGCTGAGCTCTGGGAGCAGATGGAGCAGTGACTGAGGCAGTTTGTTTTGCAGGGGGAAAAGAGCAAGGTCCATAAGAGAGAGGTGGCAGCCCAGCTCTGCTCCCTGGTGGGCACTCAGCCATGGAGAGGTTAGCTAATTCCTACAGCACTCACCTTTTAAGTGTTTCTCCACCCCACATCTCCTCCCGTGGCTTTGCTCAAGCACAGGAGCCTCTGGCAGTGGGATGGGAAGATGGACAGAGGAGCATTGCCTCGAGGAAGCTCTAGCTCTCACTGTAGCTGCCCTGGATGGAAAGAGCTGGGAAAGCTGAGCCATGACAGGAAGTGCTTGTTCCCTGGCAGGTGTGATGGGCAATATGCAGGAGGCTTCCAAAGGGGAAAGCTTGGTGTTGGTCCTGTTCCAGCTGCTCCAGCTTATCCTGTTCTTGCAGGGAGGTTGGACTAGGTGATCTCCAGAGGTTCCTTCCAACCCCTGTGATTGTGTGGTGTGCTGCTAGCTCCAGGCTGGAGCTGATCTGCAGGGATGAGGAGCTGCCTGGCAGCTCTGGCCATCAGCAGTGGGCAGGGTGGCTATCAGAAGCCTCAGCTGGGCTCCTGTGTGCTCTCCTTCAGCCCTGGGGGGGATGAAATCAGCCCTGGGGGGGGATGAAATCAGCCCTGGGCATGGTGTCAGGCTCTTCAGTGTCTGCCCAAGGCTATGAAATCAGCCCTGGCTGGAAAAGATCATCTTGGTGATCTTGGTCATCATCTTGGTGACCCATCTTTGCTGTTGGATGAGCTCTGCCTCAGCTGGGGATGGAGCAGGAGCAGCAACAACCATTTGAGGGAAGCAGGAGACAGGGAAGAGTTAATCCCAGGGTAGAGCAGAGAGGGATGCACAACCTCCTGCCCTCTGCTCTGTGGTGGGAGCTTCTTGCTTCCCATCCTGACACTGTCCTGCCAGATGTTCCCCTTTCTGCCTAATTACCCAGTGCTTGGAGATCCTCAGCTCAAAGGCACCAGAGAAGGGCAAAGACTGATGATTCCAACTGCTTCCTGGGGGCTCTGCCAGCTGGGAGCCTGCTCAGCTCATCCCCCAGCATCCCAGGGGAGTGCAGGAGGGTGAGCACCTTGCTCGTGCCTCTTCTCTCTGTCCATGAGGGATCAGCATGCCAGGGGATTCCTCCTGCATATTTAAAGATCAACAAACCTTAAAGGCTTCCCAAAAAAGCAAGTGTCTTGGTTTGGGTGGGAAGAAACCTTCCAAGGTCACCTAGTCCATCCCCTTGCAGGCAGCAGGGCTATCTGCAGCTAGAGCAGGATGCTCCAACCAACCTGAGCTGCAATGGGCACAGGGATGAATGGGACATCTCCCACCTCTCTGGGCAAGCAGCATCTGGACTGAAGAGGCTCCTGATTTCCCTGAGGAGGCTCAGTTTTGTCCTGCTCCCTTCTCAAGAGCTTCTCCAAGCTGCTCAGCTTTCCATTTCTGCAGCCAAAGCCTTCTCTTGGGCAATAGGTTGGTTCAGATGTTTGCTCCTCACACCTTTGATGGAGAAAGCTTGCCTTGTTTGCCAGGAACAAGCTGAGGGTAGCTCAGGGCACCTTTGCTCCACAGCTCTCTGCTCTTGGGCAGGCTCTTGTGATCCCTGGGAGAGCTCTCCCCTCCTTGAAGGAAAGCCACAAGCTCAGGGCAGGACTCCAGGACCTTTTCATCTGTGCAGCTTCAAGGACCTCCCTGCAGAGCTCTCTGGGGCTTGAGTTTGGAAGGAAGCTCTGCTTCCCACAGCTACTTTGGGCCATGCCTGGGGGTTCATGGTTGGACTTATTAGCCTGAAAGGTCTCTTGCAGCCACAAAGGTTCTGTGATTCCATCATCCTGTCATCCTGTCCAGCCCAGCAGCTCTTGCCAAGTAGCTTGGGGCTTGGACTAGATGATCTGAAAGGTTTCTTCCAACCCAAAGCATTCTGTGCTGCCAGGAGGGAGGAGGAAGGAGAGGTGCTTGTGGGGTTCATGGAGCTCACTTCTCTCCTCTCAGAAGCAGAGTAGGAGCTCAGAAAGCAGAGTGGGTGCATGGCTGCTGGAGCAGAAGGATCAGAGGTCTCTTCAGGCTCCTCTCCAGCCACAAAGAGACTGGAGAAGCTCTCTGAGATCATCAAGTGCAACTGTTGAGCCACTGGCCCCATGGAGATGGCCAGCAGCCTCAGCACATCACTCAGTGCAGGGCTAGCTTTGGCAGTGATGGAATCCTAGAGCAGTTCCAGCTGAAAGAGACCTTGGAGATGATCAGTGCAGCCTTTGTCCTAGCCCTAGCAACCTGCTCAATGATGCCTCCCAATGCAACATCTCCCTGGCTCTTCAACCCCTCCAGGGATGGGGACTCCAGCACCTCCCTGGGCAGCCTGTTCCAATGGCTCACAACCCTTGCAGCAAAGAAATTCCTCCTCATGTCTAGCCTGAACCTCCCCTGGGGCAATTTCCATCCATTTCCCCATGTCCTATCNACTTGCTCAGGGTGCACTGCATCCCCTGGGCCAAATCATGGATGAAGATGTTAAACAGGAGTGGCCCCAGCACTGAGCCTTGTGGCACCCCACTCGTGACTGGCTGCCAGCTGCATTGAACTCCATTGAGCACAAGTCTTTGATGCTCTTCCAAGGGGAGAGGCATGAAGCAAACTGCAGCATCCTTGGAGCTGGGGCAGGCAATCACTCCCTGGTGGGCTGGGAGGTAGGGCAGGCCTGCTGTGCTGTGCTGTGCTGTGCTGTGCTGGCTGGTAGCAGATGGTGTGGGGCAGAGAGGCTAATGTGGCTGTCCTCAGTGGCCTGCCATCCATCCCCTGGAGTGTGCTCAGGCCTGTCAGCACAGGGAAGTGACAGCAAAGAGCTTGCTGCTTGGCTTCTGGGACAGAGGAGACAGAAAGCAAGAGATGAGGGGAAATGAGAGAGCTGCTCCCAGAAGCTCCCCATAATCACTGTAATGATGCTGAGTGCCTGCTGTGCTCTGCTGGAGGGCTCTCTGTGACAAGCATGGTGGCATCTGCAGGGAGCACAGGGCTGGAAGGGAGAACTGCCCTCTCTTCACATGGCCAGGCTGAAACCATGGCATCATTTGGGCTGGGAAACACCTTTAGGATCCTAGAGTCCAGTTGTGAAATCGGGGAGTGACTGCAGTTGGCTGGGGCAGTGCTGGGAGTGTGGGGCAGATGTGAGCAGATGTGAGCTTCTGCTAGAGCCCAGGAGGCAGGGCAGGGCTGTGCAGGGATGCTGGTGATGGCCACACAGGGATGCTGGTGAGGACCACACAGGGATGCTGGTGATGGCTACAGGGATGCTGGTGATGGCTACAGGGATGCTGGTGATGGCTGTGCAGGGATGCTGGTGATGGCCACACAGGGATGCTGGCTGCTAGGGGCAGCCTCTGATGGAGCTCCCTTTGCTTTCCAGGGGACACAGCAGTATTCCAGGATGGAGTTTACTGGATCAGGGGCCGCACCTCAGTGGACATCATCAAAAATGGAGGCTTCAAAATCAGTGCTCTGGAGGTGGAGAGGCACCTGCTGGGACACCCCTACATCACAGGTAAGCTGCTCTGCCCTGCTGCCTGGCCCCATGCCATGCCAAGGAGGGACAGTGTGTGCCAGCCTGCCTCTGCTTCCTGTCTGGAGGCTCTTTCCCAGCCTTCTCCCTAGCAAAGGGCAGGCTCAGGGAGGACACTGTGTTGGAGTGTGGCCAGAGAAGGGCAAGGAAGCTGGGGAAGGGTCTAGAGCACAAGTGTGCTGAGGAGCAGCTGAGGGCACTGGGCTTGCTTAGGCTGGAGAAGAGGAGGCTCAGGGGAGACCTTCTCCCTCTCTAACTCCCTGCAAGGAGAGAGATGGAGGTTGGGCTCTTCTCCCAAGGAACAAGAGGAAACAGCCTCAAGTTGTGCCAGGAGAGGTTTAGGTTGGATATGAGGAACAATTCCTTCCTGGAAAGGGTTGTCCAGGCCTGGCCCAGGCTGCCCAGGGCAGTGCTGGAGTCTCCATCCCTGGAGGGGCTGGAAAGCCCTGGAGCTGTGATGCTGAGGGACATAGTTCAGTTGGACTCCATCATCTTAAAAGTCTCTTCCAACTAAAATGTCTCTCTGCTTTAGGGCTGCTGAAGCCCTCTTGGCCCTGTGTGTGAGGCCAGGTTCCTCAGGGCCTGTGCTCTGTTCTCTCTGCAGATGTGGCTGTGCTGGGACCCCCAGACCTGGTGTGGGGGCAGAGGGTGAGTGCTGTGCTGCAGCTGCGCAAGGGCAAGATGCTGTCTGTGCAGGAGCTGAAGGACTGGGCCAGGTAAGGGGCCTGGGCACACCAAGCTCACAGCCTGCAGCATCCTCCTGAGGCACAGGAGAGATGAAGGGGGGGTGGCAGGGAGTGCTGAGGCTGTACCTCCAATCCTGGCCTCCTCACTGCCACAAGGACATGGAGGTGCTGGAGTGTGGCCAGAGAAGGGCAAGGAAGCTGGGGAAGGGTCTAGAGCACAAGTGTGCTGAGGAGCAGCTGAGGGCACTGGGCTTGCTTAGGCTGGAGAAGAGGAGGCTCAGGGGAGACCTTCTCACTCTCTAACTCCCTGCAAGGAGCTTGGAGAGAGATGGAAGTTGGGCTCTTCTCCTAAGGAACAAGAGGAAACAGCCTCAAGTCGCACCAGGGAAGGTTCAGGTTGGATATAAGGAATAATTTTTTCCCCAAAAGGGTTGTTCAGGCCTGGCCCAGGGCAGTGCTGGAGTCACCATCCCTGGAGGGTTGGAAATCCCTGGAGATGTGGCACTGAGGGACATGGCTTAGTGGTGAGCTGGTTAATGCTTGGACTCAATGTCTTAAAAGATCTCTTCCAATCCAAACAATTCTGTGCTTCTGTAGTGCCTCAGGCTCTGGGGATGGAGAGAAGGAGACTGCAAAGCACACCAGATAATGGAAACAAATGGGCTTCTCACCCCAAAAGTGCCTTTGATAAATGACCTGGATGGTGTGACCAAGTGGCTCTTCCTCCACAGCCCAGCTGCTGACAGAAAGCATGGAGCAAGCAAGCTTCATGTGTTCTCAGCTCAGCTTTGCCCTGCAATCACTCCTCACTTGTCTTCCTACCTGCTGGAAGCCAGCCCAGTCTCCAGTTCATCCCAGACACCTTTCCCATGGCATCTGAAGAGTGAGGGAGTCACCAGAGCTCATGAACTTTGCTTGGACTCATCCCAAAGTGCAAAGGAGCAAGGTCCTTACCATCCTGCAGGGTTTCAGTGTGCTCAGACAGTGCTGAGATATTCCAGAGCATCAGGCACAGGAGCCAGGAAGCAGCATCCCTGGGCTTTCTAGCTCTAATATTCCATGAGCAAAACATTGCCTAGCAGCTCCCCTCCTTTTCCTGGCAGCTCCCTCCTTCAGGCTGTGGCTATTTTTGGCCAGGCTGGTGCTATTTTGTAAGCTGCAGGAGCACTTGTTTCATCAGGGGCTGCACAGCAGCTAATTAAAGATTTCCCCTGGATTTGCAAAAATCACAGTTGGGGAAGTGCCATTTAGCCAAGGCAGGGGAGATGCTGCCTGGTGCCTGCTGCTGCTGCTCAGATTAAACAGTCACCTCGTGCTGGGGAGGGGAAGAGAAGCAAAGCAACCCAAGGCACACAGGTGGCTGGGCCTGGAGCTTCCCAGGGAGCCTCTCCTGCTGGCATCTCTGAGCTCTGCACAGCCCTTAACCCTTTGATTGCCAGTCACCTAGGTCTCCTGCTCCAGCCAGAGCAGGTTAGTGATGTCTTCTGGCAAGCTGAGATGCAGCTTTGGGACACTCTGCTGCATCCAAGAGCTGGGCAAGAGGAATCTCATGGAGTTGCACAAGGGCTGGGAGATGCTCCCCATGCTGTGTGGGAGCTGCTCATCCCTAAGCCTCCTGACAGGGCCATTGGGGACCTCAGCAGCTCCCTTTGACCCAGATGTAGCTGTGCTAAGCCCCCCACCCTCTTCTCTTCCACAGTGTTCCCTCTTCTCCCTTGCCTGTCTCTTCCCATCATGTCCCCAGCACTGTGGAAGCTCTTCCACCACCACAGAGCAAGGACAGGAGCCCTTGGAACACAATTCCCTGCAGGATGAAGAGGGATTGAGGCTGCCTCCAGGCACCTCTCCCCCTCTCCTTGTCTCTCCTTGTTAGTGTGGATGTCACTTGCATTCCTTGGGCTCTTTTTCTCACACTCCCTGGCAGGAGACACATGTCCCTGCTCAGAGGCCTTGCTGGGGAGGCTTCCTGCTGCCAGGCCTGGGTGCCAGCCCACGTTAGAGCATCCAGATGGCATGGAGCTGGTGGCAGGAGCAGGCAGGAGGGACAAGGCCACGGGGGAAGGGCTCAGCACACTTGGCATCTCCCATTAGAGTCAGTGCCAGGCTGCTGCTGGAGCTGCCCATGGCCCCAGCTGGGTGACACACACACAGGCAGCACAAGGCAGGGATGCTCTCCCTCTGTGTGCTCTGCAGAGGACATGGGGACAATGAATGCTTGGTGCTCAGGCTCCTTCCAGTGGGCTCAGTCCTCAGGGGCTGCCAGCTCTCCTCTAAGCCATGGCCCTCAGCACCACATCTCCATGGCTTTTCCACCCCTCCAGGGATGGTGACTCCAGCACTGCCCTGGGCCAGGCCTGGACAAACCTTTTAGGGAAGGAATTGTTCCTAATATCCAGCCTAAACCTGCCCTGGCACAGCATTTGTGAGGGTTGGGAATGGGCTGGGAGTGCTGCTCTCCTTTGCTCATAACCCATTGTGCTTGTGCCTTGCAGGGAGACCATGGCACCCTACAGCATCCCCACGGAGCTGATTGTGGTGGATGAGATCCCACGCAACCAGATGGGAAAAGTCAACAAGAAGGAGCTTCTGCAACGTTTTTACCCAGCCTAGAGCCCAGCTTTGGGCCAGGAGCAGGAGCCTGGGCTCTGTTTTATCTCTGCAGCTGTTTGTCCTATCCCTTGTTCCTTGGGAGAAGAGACCAACCCCCAGCTGGCTCCAACAGGGAGTTAGTGAGTGAGTGAGCCTCCTCTTCTGCAGCCTAACCAAGCTCTCAGCTGCTCCTCAGCACACTTGTGCTCTAGAGCCTTCCCCAGCTTCCTTGCCCTTCTCTGGCCACACTCCAGCACCTCCATGTCCTTGTGGCAGTGAGGAGCCCAAAGCTGAGCCCAGCATTGGAGCTGTGACCTCCCCAGTGCAGGACAATCCCTGCCCTAGCCCTGCTTTCAGTACATGATGCTGAGAAGAGGTTAGAACCCCCAGAGCTCAGCCAGCCACCCCTGTGCCCATCCCACAGCAGCCCACTTTGTCCTCTCAGCAGCCTGCAGGAGGAAGCAAAGCAGCTCCTTTGTTAAAACATCAAGCATGCAGTAAATTTTTTAACTCCCCAAATAGATCAATATCAAATTATCATGTCTCACATTCATAACTCTTAAGCAAGCAACAATGGAGAGAGACAAGGTCACTGGAGAATAAATAGCAGCAAAAGCTCTTCATGATCTATCATCCTGGACAAGCCCCAGCACCCAGCCCCAGCCTGGTGACAAGATCATTAATAAAGCTCTGCAGGAGCACGATCGATGGCTGTGATGGATGAGCACAGGTAGCAAGTGCTGTAAAACACCTGCTTGTCACACACTGCCAGCAGCTCTGGGACTTCCACCTTGGCACAGGGAGCTGGCTGCAGCCCTGCCAGCTTCCTCCTGGGCCTTGCCTTGCAGCTGCCCCCATGCAGAATCAGAGCATCAAGAGAGCTTGAAGAGGATCAAGCCCAACTGTGAATCGCTAAGCCCTGAACCTCAGCACCACAGCTTCCCAACCCCTCCAGGCTCATGGAATCAGAGAAACACTGGAGATGGAAGAGACCTCCAAGATCATCAAGTCCAGGCATCACAGCTCACCACTAAGCCATGTCCCTCAGCATCACAGCTCCAGGGCTTCCCAACCCCTCCAGGCTCACGGAATCAGAGAAACACTGGAGTTGGAAGAGACGTCCAGGATCATCAAGTCCAAGCATCACAGCTCACCACTAAGCCATGTCCCTCAGCTTTCCAAGCCCTCCAGGGATGGTGACTCCATCACTAGGCTGGGCCAGGCCTGGACAAGCCTTCCTCATGTCCAAGCTAAACCTCCCCTGGCACAACTTGAGGCTGTTTCCTCTTACAAAGACAATAAATTCCTCTGTTCATTAAACACCTCACCACCTTGTCCCAGGCTAGGTGCTGAGCCACCCAGAGATGGCTTTTGGTGGCCCAGGATGTCCCTGGAGAGCTGCTCCATCCCCTCCCCACTGGCTGCAGCCTGCAGCTGGTGATCCCCAAGGCCATGGGCTTTGCTCCCCACACCCTGCATCCCTCATGGGCATGGGGAAGGGGCTCTGCTTGTGTCCCCCCCACCCCCTCCACGCAGCTCCAAGCACTTGGCTTGCGAGCCACGTCGGCATGGAGGGTCTGATCATATGTACACAACCATTCAATTACCCTGTAATGGCTCCAGGCTATTAAGCCATCAATCTCCTTCATTAAGGCCTGCCAGGCCCAGGCAGCAAGCAATCAAAGCATTCAAACCACCAGCACCCAAAGGAGCAGCTCTGAACACCTCAGCTCCAACACTGCACCCTCTGAGCAGCAGGGGGATGGGGGTGGCTGTCCCACAGCCCACCCTGGGGCACCTCAGACCTCTGAGCCCACCCCCCCAGCAGCAGCAGCTGTGCTCAGCACACCAGGAGCTGCTGCTCCTGCTTCATACCCAACATTGTCTTTGATTGCTCTATAAAAAGGGAAGCTCTGGTGGCTTTATGAGCTGCTGTGCCAGTGGTTGGCACCTCACTCCTCAGCTCTGTCCTCCTCTCTGCTTGCTCTAGCCCTCAGCAGGCAGGGAGGGCACAGGGCACTGCCCAGATCCCCCAGTCCCTGCACTGGGGACATCACTGCACCCATATTAGGGGCAGGATTGATCCCAAGAGCCACAGTGGAGATCCCACTGGGCCAAGCACCCACAGCTCCTGCACTGGCCTGGGCAGATCAGAGGCTGTCTGCTGGGACATGGAGTCACAGACCCTCCTGAGTTGAAGGACCCACAAGCATCATTGAGTTTAACTCCTGTCTCTGCACAGGACAAGCCCCAAAATCACACCATGTGCCTGAGGACATTGTCCAGATGCTGCTGGAACTGTGGCTGCTTCCCTGGGGAGCCTGTTTGCAGTGCTCCAGCACCCTCTGGGTGAAGAAGCTTCTCCTGATAGCCAAGCTAACCCTGCCCTGGCACAGCTTCCTGCTCCTGTCACTGGTCACCAGAGAGGAGATGAGCTCCTGCTCCTTGTCAGGAAGCTGTAGCAGAGCAGGGTGCTCCAGGACAAGCCTGGGGACCCCAGTTTGCAGGGGGAGAGGGTGGCAGTACAGGGCTGGATATCAGGGGGATGAGGATCCTGCTGCATGCCACAGGCACCAGGCAGCTCCCCTGCACCATGAGCTGAGCCTGGCACCTTGTCAGATCCTGTCACATCTGCCACCCCCGTGTCCCCCTCCCCACGCCGCGGTGCCGGTGGCAGGGACCATCTGCTCAGCTGCCCTCCTGCCACCACACATTAGGGTCAGGGGCAGCTGCCAGCACCCCTGGCTGGTGCCGTGGGGCAGGGACTCACTGTGACACTGATGCAGGCTGGCAGCACCAGGGGGATGGAGGGATGGCATCAGCCAGACACAGTGCTGCTGCCCACCCCAGGGCCCAGCTGTGCCACACAGGTCACAACACTCACCCGCTCCTGGCATGGCTCCGCGTCCTCTGGGGACACTGATGGCCTTGCCACCACCGCAGAAGACATCTTGCAGCCCATGTCCTGTGCCTCGTGTCCCTTTTCCTCCCCCTGGCTTGGTGCCACACGCTCCAAACGATGCCCCGCAGCGGGAGGACATCAAGGGCACGTATTGCCGAGGAGGGAGCGCTGCTGGCAGGGAAAGCAGGGAGGTGGTGATGCCACCCGTGTCACCAACATGCCACACGTTCCCTTGCCAGGCTCAGGGCCTGGATCCTCGGGAAGGAGAGGACCGTTCCCGGCCCCCTGCCCGACCCCGGAGTAGATCTCCAGCTCTGCTGCAGCCCCGACCCCTGGGGCCCCCCCGGAGGGCGAAGGGTGCTCCCTGCCGCGGCACCTCGCTGTCGGGGACCACCGGTGCCGGGGCTGGTGGCCGGGACGATGCTGCCATCTGCTGCCGCAGCCTCGTGGCAGCACCGGGACAGGCACCGGGGGTCGGGGGCAGTACCGGCATCGGTCCCGGGGATCCAGGGTAGTTCCAGGACTTGCTCTGGGGGCCTGGGATCAGTGCAGGGAGCGACACCGAGGGTCGGGAACAGCACCAGAAGCAGCACCACGGGCTAGAGGCAGCACCAGGAGTGGGGTTAGGGGTCGGGGGCAGCACCAGGAGTGGGGTTAGGGGTCAGGGGCAGCACCAGGAGTGGGGTTAGGGGTCGGGGGCAGCATGGAGCTGGCCCCGGGGATCGAGGGTAGCTCCAGCATCGGCACCGGCAGCCGAGGGAAGTGCCGGGAGCGGGGGCGAGGGTAGCACCGGGACAAATCCGTGGGGCCAGAGAGCAGCACGGGAACCAAATCCGGGGATCGGGAACAACACCGGGAGTCGAGGGCAACACCGGGATTGGGACTGAGGTTCGGGTGTAGACCCAGGGGGTCAAGAGCTGCACCGGGACTGGCATCAAAGAGCAGGGGCAGCACCGGCACCAGCCCCGGTGGACGAGGGACAGCACCGGGAGTGACACCGGGGGTCAGGGAGCAGCAAAGCAACCAGACCCTGGGATCGGCACCAGCACCGGGACCGCTCCCGGGGGTCGAGGGCAGCACCGAGCCTGGGCCTGGGGGTCAGCGGTAGCACCGGGACCAGTCCCGGGGGTCGGGACTGGCCTGTGTAGGGGGCACGGAGAAGCGGGGAGGGCAGAGCCGGTGCCGGTGCTGATCCCTGTCCCGATGCCGGTGGCAGCAGAACCAGACCTCTCCCTCCCTCCTTCCCTCCCCGTCGCGGCATCCCCGGGGGCGCGCCCGGCGACAGCTGCCGCGTTCCCACTCAGCCTCCCCCGAGGGGCTGCCATCCCCGACCCCCTCCCCAACACCCCCACTCATCCCCCTGACCCCCTAGCCCAGCTCATGCCCATCCCTGATCCCCTCTACCCCCTTCGAGGGTCCCCTCCTAACCCAACCCCCGCCGCGGGCAGGGGGTACGGGCTGGGGCCGGGGGCCGGCAGGAGCAGCTGCCCGCTGGCGGGGGGGTCCGGCCCCGCTCGGTAGCACATGTGCTGTCACTCAGCCAGTCCCGCGGTTATTTTAGCTCGGCACCGGCCAAGGGCTCGGGGCTAGCGGCACCACTTCGCCATGGGCCCCCTGCTCCTCCTCGGCTGCCTGCTCTCCCCTCTCTGCGCTCGGGTAAGGGCTGTGGGGAGATGGGGAGAAGGGGGGAATGGGGATGGAGACCCCCTCCCCAGCTCCATGCCCCCTGAGGGTTGGCTGGGATAGGGAGCTTGGATTTGGGGTTGGGGTCCAAGCGGACCCAGACCCTACAAAGGCACATCCCTAAGGGATGGCAGGGATGGGGCTAGGGGTGCTGGGGGCTTTGTGCCCCTCTGGAGGCATTTTGCCACCCCACAGATGGTGGTGGCAGGGGGGGGCCTGCGGCTCCGGCATGCTGCCTGCGCTTGGGAAGCAGGAGCTGGGATCTGGGGGGGAGGGAGGGTTAGATATTTAAAAACACCCTGCCCTCCCCCTCATTGCCCACCCCAGCTATGATCCCTGAGCCCCTCTGCACCCCCCTGTCCAGGCATATCCCCCCCAAGACCNTATCCCCAGGGACCCCCCCAGTACAGCCATAGCACCCAGATGCTGCCAGATGTGCTCCTTCCTGGGGAGGGGACAGGGCACAGGATGAACATAGCATGGAGCTGGGGGGGTGGTAGGCTGCATGCACAGCTCCCTGTCCCCCTCCCAACCCTCATCTCCTAGCCCCCATACATGCTTCTCACAGCCCCTCACCCTCATGCCACCCCTCCCCAAAACTCTCTCACCTCTCCCAAGCTCAGTCCCCTCCCAGCCCTTAAACCCATCACAGCTCCCTGGATTCCCATTGCAGCCTTCCTCCCCTGAGGGGCACAGCTCAGCCATGGCATGGGACCATGGCCAGGGCAGCACTGGGGCACTTTGGGGGGTACCTTTCCCACCCCCATCACACCAGGGTGCCAGGGGAGCATCCACAAGAAGGTCCCCAGGGAGCTGGGTGCCATCTCCTCTCCAGCAGAAGATGCCACCACTATGTACCCTGGCACTGCACACTCAGCCCAGCACACTGCCCCAGCACTGCACCCCTCTCCAGAGGTTTTGGGGTCACCAGCAGCACCGTGTCCCCCCCTCCAGGGTACCACAGCCCTTGGCAGCCCCCAGGCCTGGCAGCAGCACGAGGGTCTGCGGCGGGTGAAGAGGGCCTGGGTCATCCCCCCCATCAGCGTCTCAGAGAACCACAAACGCATCCCCCACCTCCTGGTGCAGGTAGGTAGCGAGCCCCCCACTCTCTCTTACCAAACTGGGCAGGGGGTGGCATGAGGACAGCCCAGGAGGGAGCCATGGCATGGGAGGGGTGGGACTCAGGGCAGGGCAGAGGGACAGACACCCTTGCCAGCCCCAGGACCACCAGCTCTGCTTTCCCTGGGGCAGATCAAGTCAGACAAGCAGCAGCCTGGAGGGGTCATCTACAGCATCAAGGGGCCAGGGGTGGATGAGGAGCCCCTGGGCATCTTCTCCATCGACAAGTTCAGTGGCAAGGTCTTCCTCAACGCCATGCTGGACCGGGAGGAGAACGACCGCTTCCGCGTAAGGATGCTGCCTGACCACCCACAGCCCCCTCCTCAGCTGAATCCCCCTGCCCAGATAAGCCCTGACCCACCTGCTGTGCCCCTGCAGCTGAAGGCCTTCGCGCTGGACCTCGGTGGCACGACGCTGGAGGACCCCACTGACCTGGAGATCATCGTGGTGGACCAGAACGACAACCGGCCGCTCTTCCGGCACGACATCTTCACGGGCCACGTGCTGGAAGGGGCTGAGCCAGGTGGGTCCAGCTGAGGGGGCTGGCACTGGGGCTGGTTCCAAGCCAAGCACCACACCAGCAGCCACCCGTGCTGGTGCTCCTGTGGCCCTAGGCACCTGCGTGCTGACGGTGGATGCCACTGATGCCGATGACCCCGACACGGACAACGCGGCGCTGCGCTATTCCATCCTGGAGCAGGGATCTGCTGCCATGTTCAGCATCAACAGCACCACTGGAGAGATCTGCACCGCACGGCCTGGCCTCGACCGGGAGGTACAGGGCATGGGGGTGGCACTGGGGGCAGCCAGAGCCCTCAGGTTGGTGAAAGCACAGCTCCAGGCATGAGCAGACATAGAATCAGAGAATCGTTAAGGTTGGAAGAGACTTCTAAGATCATCAAGTCCAACCATGCCTGTCACTGACATCCTGCTAAACCATGGCCCTAAGCAGAGCATTGAACTTGGTTGGTGGGTGGCCGGCAGCTGGAGGATCTCTGGGCTCTCCAAGGGGGTCTAGAGGGGCTCACTGCTGGCCTCCCTCTCCTTCCCTGCAGACTGTGGGGGTCTACAACCTGACAGTGCAGGCAGCTGACATGTCTGGGGATGGGCTCACCACCACTGCCACGGCTGTCATCTACCTGGAGGACATCAACGACAACCCTCCCGAGTTCACCAAGGAGGAGGTAGAGGGTGGGGGGGGGGTTGGGGGGGTCAGCAGGGGGGTAGCCAACAGCATCCCAGGGTGGAGCAGACATCAGCCCCATGCTGCTCTCCCTGCACCCCAAGTTCTCCATGGAGGTGGAGGAGCAAGCTGTTGGCGTGGACGTGGGCAAGGTCTTGGTGCATGACAAGGACCTGGCAGGCTCATCCAACTGGCTGGCCAAGTTCACCATCCTGGAGGGTGACCCCGAGGGAGCCTTCGCCATCCGCACCGACCCCTACACCAACGACGGGGTGCTCTCTGTGGCCAAGGTGGGCACAGGGCAGCTGGAGTGGGGAGTTAGGCACAGAGGAGGTGTCCCACAGCTTGGTTGACCTGCAGCCTCCTCTCTGCAGCCACTGGACCACGAGGTGCGGGACCGCTTCGAGCTGACGGTGTCGGTGAGGAATGAGGAGCCGCTGGAGCCACTGGCTCCTGCTAGCCCCCAGGCACTGGCCACTGTCAGGGTGAGGGTGCAGGATGTCAACGAGGCTCCTGTCTTCCGTGAGAACCCACGGAGGGTCAGCGTGCTGGAAGGAGCTCCCCCGGGCACCTCCATCACCACCTTCACTGCCAGCGACCCTGACACCCACCAGCTCCAGAGCCTCACGTGAGTCCAGCCCCTAGCCCTCCTGCATCACCTCCAGCACCCATCAGGATTGGAGTCCTGTGTTGGCAGCCTGTGATGGGGGTCTTGGGGTGGTTGGGGTGACCCCCTCCCTGCTCCCCCAGCTATGCTCTGCTCTATGACCCAGCGGACTGGCTGCAGCTGGAGCCCCACTCCGGCACCATCCGCACCAAGCGGGAGCTGCTGCACCCCTCTGCCTTCCTCCAGGGAGGCTGGTACATCGCCCTGGTCCTTGCCCGTGATGATGGTGAGCAGCTTCCACCCCAGCCAGCTCCCCCACAGCTCCCCCTCCCTGACCCCTCTGCTCTGTCCCCCAGCTGAGCCCCCCCTCTCTGCCACTGGCACCCTCTCCATCGAGATCCTGGAGGTCAACGACCACGCACCTGTGCTACAGCCCACAGCTGGGGTGGTCTGTGGGCGGCCAGGCCGTGGGGGGAACATGCTCCTGGGGGCCACTGATGATGACAGACCCCCCCACGGGGCCCCCTTCCACTTCCAGCTCAGCCCCCAGCACCCCCAGCTCACCCGCAACTGGAGCATCACCCGCTACAATGGTGAGGACTGGCTGGGAAGGGCATGCTGCTGCATGGAGGGGTGGTCCCTGCTCACCCCCTGCCCACACTTGCTCCCACAGTGACCCACGCAGTGCTGGCTGTGCTGGGAGAGCTGCCCCAGGGACCCTACTCACTCCCACTGCTGCTCCGGGACTCGGGGAGCCCTCCTCAGGAGCAGCAGCAGCTGCTGAACATCTCGGTGTGCCACTGTGGCCGGGATGGCACCTGTGAGGATGGGGTCCTGGCTGCTGCCACTGCTGGGGCTGGCATCACCCTCGGGGCTCTCATGATCATCCTTGGCAGCACTATCCTTCTCCTCGGTGAGTGAGAGCCTCCTTGAACATCCTCTGCATCCTACCCCAGCTCTGTGCTTTACCATGGCTTGGTCACTCATCCCAAACCCCACCAGCATCACTCCATCCTGGGCCAGGACACCCCGTGTTCTCTGTACATCTCATCCTGGGCCAGAGTATCCCAACCTCTCCCTACCCACGTCCTCCATCATCCCATACTGGTCCTGGCTACTCTAGTCTCTCCCTACCCACATTCTCCATCATCCCATCCTGGTCCAGAAGATCCTAACCTCTCCCTCCCCATGTCGCCCATCACTACATCCTGTTCCTGGTCACTCTGGTCTCTTCCTCCCCATGTTCTCCATCCCCCCATCCTGGTCTAGAACATGTCCTACCCGTGTCCCCCATCACCACACTCTCATCCAGAACACTCCCTCCAACCTCTACCCCTCACCCTCAACACTCCCCTTGCCCACCAACCCCTTCTGACCCCTCCCCAGACCCC